>RCUC01000738.1:0-17220 GCA_003697995.1 Taxidea taxus jeffersonii
CCAGGGCTACACCTGAAGTTACAGTATCCCATTTCTGTTGGTAGCCAAGATAAAAGAACTATAGTATTTTACAAGAAATATAACTCCTGAGCTGATGTCTTGCCATGCTCATTCAAGAAACTGCCCCTTCATCCATTCCATGTCTCTGGAGCATACTGAATTTCCCAGAGTATAGACTTTCTTCTTTCTATATTTTAGTATAGTGAATTGTGATCTTCCAATTTTCACCAAATTAACCCCAATCCACACAATGAGCAAAAGACCAGCTGGTGCTTGTCTGGCTTCCTCCTGTTGCATTATTTGACAGATGCCTAACACCTTGGATTTTGAACCTAAGGGTTTAGGTCCCAAGCCCCTGCCACCCTACAATTATAATTCCAGAAGCTGCTGATCCTCTGTCTGCCAAGTGGTTCCCAATTCTGACTTCTAAGAATGAGTGTGACCAGTTTCCCGGGAAATATGCCAATGAACCATTCCTAGGCACTTGATCTCAACAATTTCTATTTATTATTGTTTATCTCATTAGTGATTATAGAGATTTATCCTCTCCAACTCCCTGCCCTCATGTTTGTTTGTTTGTTTTCTCATTAGTCATGGCTCAGAACACATTGTCAAATATATTTTTAAAGATTTTATTTATTTATTTGACACAGAGAGAGAGATCACAAGTAGGCAGAGAGACAGGCAGAGAGGAGGAAGGAGGCTCCTCGCAGAGCAGAGAGCCCAATGCAGGGCTCAATCCCAGGACCCTGAGATCATGACCTAAGCTGAAGGCAGAGACTTAACCCACTGAGCCACCCAGGCATCCCTTATTGTCAAATATTTTGTTAGTACTATTAGTTTTCACATTTTCACTGAGTCTTTAACATGAGTCAGAATCCATGGAATGGAAATGTGTTATTGAATGTATTTTTAAAAATAAGATTATATTTGTGTATTACTGCATAATTTAAAATATATTAAGAAATGTGTAGGGTCTCTGCACTAACCGGTCTAAAAATCAAAGACAGAACACAAGTACTAACTAAATAATTGTTTAATTACACTAATAATGAGCTATGAATGAGTTTTTGATACTAACATAACATCAAGAGAAACTCACCAAGTCTTAGAGGTCAAGAAAATTTTCCCAGAGGAATAGCATTTGGAATAGTTTGGAAGAGTAAGTGATGGATGGGTAGAGTTTGGAGAAGTATTTTTAGGACCCAAGTCTTGAGATGTGCATTATAAAACTGAAAGGCATTTTGTCTTGTCAGTGAGAGAAAATGAAAAAAATTACTTGAAATTAGGTCAGAAAGATTTGAGGGCCATTTTTTTTTTTTTTTTAGGTCTTCTGTGGTCTGGTTCAGGATTGCATTTTCTTCAGAAAGCAATGAAAGCCACTGGATGGTTTTAGGCAGAGGTATACAATTGTCTGATTTGTTAGTTTTTGAAATAATCTTTGTTATTCAGTTAATATTCACACAAAATGAAATGAACAGATTTTAAGGGTTTGATGTTTTTGACAAATATATACACATATATTACAACTACCTGATCATATATAGACCATTTTTCCTCCTCAGAAAGTACCCTCATGCTTCTTTTAAATCAATCTCTGCTAGCTCAAGCCAACTACTGTAATGATATCTAGCATCATAAAATGATTTTGTCTCTAAAATTTCATAAAAATTAGACCTTACCCTATGTTTTTAGATGTATCCAACTTTTCTCATCCGACATAATGTTCTTGAGATTCCCCGTGGTGCTTCTGTTTTATTCACTTTATTCCTATGCAATGGTCCCTTGTGGGAGTAGATGATAATATGTTTATTTCTTCACCTGTGGATGGATATCAAATTGTTTCAAGATTAAAGGAAACTTTTCTTAATCAATAACTCTGCAATTGAACATCAATTCTCCCAGTCTTTTTGTGGACATATGTTGTTAGTGTTTTTGTTGTTTGCTTGTTTCTTTTTTGAAATTCAAATGGAATTTCTGGGTCATAGAGTGAGCATAAGCTTAACTTCATTAGAAATTTCTGAAATTTTCAATGTTGATTTTATCATTTTACTCTACCACCACCAATGCCCTGGATTTCTAGGAGATCCACATTCTTATCAACATTGGAATTATCTTTCTCTTAACCATTTGCTGAATGAGAGTGCTATCTCCTTGTGATTTTAAGTTTCTTTTTGTGTGTGTGTGATTTTAAGTTTCACTTACTTGGTGAAAAATGATTTTGAACAGCTTTTCTTGTGCTCATTGGTTATTCTCTTGACTTCTTTTTGGCAGTGTTATTCACATTTTTCATATATATATATATACATATATATATATATATATATATATATATATATACACACACACACACACATACATTTTTTGCTAATATGTTGGATTTCTTTATCTACTCTGGAAATAAGTCCACTGTTGGATTTATGTATTCTTAGTAATTTCATATTTGTGACTTGCCTCCTTATCTTCATGATGACATTGGATAAAGAAAAACTTTCATTTTGATGAAATCAAATTTATCAGTTATTTTCCTTTTGTTGTACTTTTTTGCCTCCCACTAGGTTGGAAAGATAGTCTCTTATTTTTGTTCTAGATGTTTTAAAATTTCATCTTTTATATACAAATCTATGACATATATCAATATACATCTTTTTTAAGTTCTTTACATTTATCCATTAGTTCAAATGCCATGTGTTGAAAAGATATTTTCCCCCACTTGTGTTGACTTGACATCTTTGTAAAACCAAACTTGTCAGTATACATAGGAGTCTATTCTAGAACTCTATACTGTTTCAAAGATTATCTATACTTATTTCAGTACCACAGTATCTTAATATACCTTTATATTAATGAGATTAATTAATTGATGAGATTAATGAGATAGTGAATGTTTTCCAACTTTGCTTCTGTTTCAAGATTATCCTTGCTCTCTTGCAAAATATAAATTTTAGAATAAGTTTTTAATTTTTATAAAAATGCCAGTTTATAAAAATGCCTACTGGCATTTTTGTTCAGAATGTGTTGAATCTATAAATTAAGTGTAATAAACATCTTTCAAACTAAGATGTCTAATTACTTGGGTCTTACTTCATTTCTTACTGTAATATTTTATAGTATTAAATTTGAAATCTTGAATCTTGTTGTTATTATAACATACTTTAGATTTGATTTTTCACATATTTTTGGTTATTATATAGGAATAAAATAATTTTTAATGGTAATTTTATAGATTCATTGGATTTTTTACATCATTCTATCTGTGAATATAGAGAGCTTTCCTGCTCCCTTGCTCATGCTTATGCCTTTTATTTGTTTTTATTGCCTATTTCTCTGGCTAAAACCTGTAGTGCAATGATGACTAGAAATGTGGAAATATGTTAATGTGGTTGATTTTTTGTGCATATGTATGAGTGTGTTGTGAGCTACCTTCTCCACTCACATTAACAGATAACAGATTAACTTTTTAGTTTTAAGAGCCTGTTGTTTATAGTATCAAATTATATCCAACCAGGTCAAGGGGGAAGTTGACTGAATATTAATTGAGTTAATTTAGAGGACATTTGCAACAAAATCCTTGTGTTCTCATCCCCAGTGCACCTGGGAACTCTGTTTTCAAACTCCCCTCACATCAGGAAGTGGGAACTTTCCTGATGTGATAGCAATTTACTAGCTGAATTACTACATAGCAATTTACTAACTGAATTTCTTCTAATTCAAGGTTGGCATACTCACTATACCATTCCTATCACCTCCCTCTTTAAATTTCACTGTAATTCAGTTTAGCCCAATTTCAGAAGATGAAATATAACCCTTCTTTGGTGAGGGAAACACTATAAATGAAAAGACATTTAAAAATGAACCTAGAAGCTGAGACATTCTTAAAAATTAAAGACCTGAGAATTATGAGAAGAGGAAGGGGAAGTATAGGAAGATGACGTGAAATGATCAAAGCAGAGTGGGAAAATACATATTGTGTGCTCAGGGAAGAACTGAAGTTCAGTTGGTTTACAGTAAAAGGAGGGTTTTTGTAGAAATTGGAAGACAGATTTTTAAAAAAAGAGCAAGATAGGTTGTGTACATGTGGATATGCTGACTACTGGACCTCATTATCACAAATTTTCTCATTCTCACTCAAATTAGTACAATAATCTTCTAATCGGATGTCGTTGCTCCAAGTTCTACCTTGATCAAGCTATATTTCCTCATTCTCCAGGTGCAGCTTGTAAATTACTTTCTCTGGGAAGCTTTGTTGACTTCTAAGACAGTGAGATTTCATTGTTAAATGTACTTATATGTTGAGGATTTGCTTGTTTACAGCTTTAATCACTGCTGTAGTTAAGTAATTATTTGGTTAACCTTGATAGACAGTAAGTTCAAAGAAATAGGAACCACATTTTTAAATATTATTTTTTAATTTTATCACTGTATAGTAGCAGATGAATGAATGTATTCTCCTCGAAAGAGAATATGATGGAACACTTGTGCATCATGCATTCTCTATGAGCAGAGCTGAATGAATATTATTTTGAGAAGTGACTAGTATCGACAAGATGTTTGACAACATACTACTGAGGCATGACTAATAAAAAATATGGAAGTCAAGGTTGAAAGGGAATAAAGCTGTTATCTGTAATCACTAATGTGACAAGAATAAATAAATAGGAATTGGTGAAATCAATTGCATAGAAATGACTCATGATGAGTTTCCTGGGAAACTGAAAACATCAATCCCTAAAAATCAGAACCACACGTTGGCTGGTAAAAAAGATGACTGGCAACTCCTGAAAATAGAGTTACTTAGGCAGCAGGAGATTGGGAATGGAATTCCTGGGTTCAAAATTTACAGAGCCAGTGAGTGTAACAGAAGGGCAAGAAATATAGCAGGACAAAGTCAGAAGTCTGGTAAGGACAGGATCTACGGGAGATCTAGATCTGATAGAGAACAGGGCTGCTGTGTAGGAAACAAGACCCAGAATCACTGTTGCTAGAATATTGAGGGAACTTTACTTTGATCCTGGTAAACTCAGAATGTTGCAAAAGACTTGAAGGGTAGATGTTGACTGTTTCTAGAGCAGCTGTTATATGGGATTGAGACAATTTCTTGAGATGTTTTAATGATAGTTTTTATGGTTTGATGCTGATATCCTTAAACTAGATATTGTATCTATCTTAAGTATCAGTTGGGATATTCCAAATTTACTGTCTTCAACACTGTAATTTGGAGTTGTATGTATTTCATTATATTGTGGTGTAATAACTATTGAATCCATCCTTAATTTGTCTATAGAAGGCTATTTTCTTTTTTAACTAGAGTATGTCCTGGGGCCAGAAACCACTTCTACATTTTTAATCAGATAACTCTTTTAATCATCAGAGATAATGCTGATTTAGCCAAAAAAGTATTTTTCCATTTTAATGTTATTTTGTATATGCTCCAGATCTCTAAGACGACTGGCCCACGCATGGAAATGTGCATGTGGGGATCATTTGTGTTATTCTATTTTCAAAAATCATGGAAATTATAAACAAAATAAGATTAAGTTCATAGAGGAGCACTGAACATTGCCATTTCTGTTTCTGTCAGAGAAAACCAAATGAAATTTTCTGTACTTTCTCTCATAATTTCATTCCCCTTTAGGTCTCCCAGGAACAATCTAGAAATCATGATAATTTCTCAAGTGATCTAGTGGTGATGATGATGAGTTTTTCAACTGTTCTGCTCCACTTTCCTCAACATGATGACTTTGAGTCTTGTGTTTGTTGCCTTATGGTCTTGAATGATCACAACACTGACCAAAATGGGTGAGGTGAGTTGTGCCTCCCACCCCAACATTCTTAAGTTAGAGTACTAACCCCCAACACTTCAGAATGTGACTGTATTTAGATATGGGATCTTTAAAGTCATAACTAAGGAAAAATGAGGTTATATGGGTGGACTCTAATCCAACATGGCTGGTATCCTTACAAGAGGAAATTAGGACCTAGAAACTCATAATGATAATGGAGAGCAGGAGAAGGAAGAAGGATGGCTGGAGGAGAGAGAAGATGAAATCACATGGCACAATTGAAATTTCATTAAAATGAAACTTAGGAACCAGAGGTTTATCCTTAGCTTTACCATTAAGTCTCTGCGAGACCTACGAGCTAACTCTTCTAGGCCTCAAGATCCATGCCTATACAATAAATTAAGTTTAATGCGGTGATCTATACAGTCATATATGTCTCTCATATTTAATGTATTCAGAAAGTGAGTGGGACAGTTTCATTTCCTTGAAGAAAAGCCACTTTTGGCAAATCTATGATTCTCTTTGAGATTCTATTTTCTCATATGCTAAAAGAAACTTAGAGTGTAATGAGTGAATTCCACACTGGTATTCCTGTATGATGAAATAATGCATAGAAAATGTCTGTAAGTATTCCCTGGCTTTACACAAAGGTATCATTTTATTTTTATGTTTGGTTCATTTGCAATAAGCCTTATTTTTAGCAGTTTGTCATTTCCTAAAATACTATATTTATAAAAGATTAGAAAGGAACCATAAAAAATTAAAGAAGATCCAATTCCACATACAGATACAATTGAAACAGATCTATAGGCTGCTCTAGGGGCTCTTTGGGAAAGGCCCAAGATGGAACGCATGCCTTCTGAACCTGGACCCCTCCCACCTAGCTTCAGTGATTACCTCCTTATACACACAGAAATGAATCAGGCTAGAAACTTGTTTTTGGAATGCAAAGTTAAGACACTTTCAAACCAAATGAGGTATATTTAATTCTAGTTACGTAAAGCTCACAGGCATTCTTCTGTCAATTTTACAAACACATAGTAGTTTTCTATTTACTTATTTTTTATTTTTTTGACCAAACCATATAAACTAACTTATTTCCTTGCTTTCTATATGCCTGGTATATGTGTCAACTTCTTCATTACCTCATTCTGTCGGCACATGGTCTGTTTTTCACTGAGTGAATCCTACTGTCCTCTGCTTCTGAGACTTATCATCAGAGATATTTGCACCTTCAAACTGTGAGCTTCCAGAAAATTACTGCTTTAAGAGAATTGAAACTCAAAAGATAGCCTGGTGGTGGGTATTAAGGAGGGCACATATTGCATGGAGCACTGGGTGTGGTGCATAAACAATGAATTTTAGAACACTGAAAAAATAAAATAAAACAAAATAAAAATAAACAACAGATTTCTCTGGAAGATTAAAAAAAAGATATCCATTAAGACCGTGCACATACAGGCTTTCAAAATCCATTCACAGAAAAATATAATCTTTCATTTTAATTTCACAAATATACAACAAACCAAAAGTAGAAAATAAACAAGCAGCAAACTACCACATTATTTTTGGATTAAGGAGCTTATTAGAGGGGCACCTGGGTGGCTCAGTCAGTTAAGTGTCTCCTTTCAGCTCAGATCATGATCCCAAGGTCCTGAGATTGAGTCCCATATCAGTCTCTTTGCTCAGGCTCTCTGCTTCTCCCTCTCTCTCTGCTCCTCCCCCCTTGCAAGTGCTCTTTCTCTTTCTCTTGCTTTCTCTCTCAAACAGATAAATACAATCTTAAAAAAAAAAAAAAAGAAAAGGAGATCACATCTTTGTAGTAAAGCTTGAAATTAGGCAACGTGATGCCCCCAGTTTTGTTTTTCTTTTTCAACATTTCCATAGCAATTCAGGGTCTCTTCTGATTCCATACAAATATTAAGATTGTTTGCTCCAGCTCTTTGAAAATGCCGGTGGAATTTTGATTGGAATGGCATTGAAAGTATAATTGCTCTAAGTAGTATTGACTTTTTTTTTCTTTTTATTTAAGCTTTATTTAAACATATAATGTAACCCCACCACCCTCTCCCAACCCCTTCCCCCCAACCCCTCAGTTTGTTTTATGACATTAAGAGTCTCTTTTGGTTTGTCTCCCTCCCGATCCCATCTTGTTTCATTTTTTCTTTTCCTACAACCTTAACTCCCACCCCCATTGCATCTCCACTTCCTCATATCAGGGAGATCATGTGATAGTTGACTTTCTCCGACTGACTTATTTCGCTAAGCATAATACCCTCTAGTTCCATGCACATCGTTGCAAATGGCAAGATTTCATTTCTTTTGATGGCTGCATAGTATTCCATTGTATATATATATACCACCTCTTCTTTATCCATTCATCTGTTGATGGACATCTAGGTTCTTTCCATAGTTTGGCTATCGTGGACATTGCTGCTATAAACATTCAGGTGCACGTGCTCCTTTGGATCACTACGTTTGTATCTTTAGGGTAAATACCCAGTAGTGCAATTGCTGGGTCATAAGGTAGCTCTATTTTCAACTTTTTGAGGAATCTCCATGCTGTTTTCCAGAGTGGTTGCACCAGCTTGCATTCCCACCACCAACAGGGTAGGAGGGTTCCCCTTTCTCCACATCCTCGCTAGCATCTGTCATTTCCTGACTTGTTTATTTTAGCCATTCTGACTGGTGTGAGGTGGTATCTCATTGTGCTTTTGATTTGTATTTCCCTGATGCCCAGGGATGTGGAGCACTTTTTCATGTGTCTGTTGGCCATCTGGATGTCTTCTTTGCAGAAACGTCTGTTCATGTCCTCTGCCCATTTCTTGATTGGATTATTTGTTCTTTGGGTGTTGAGTTTGCTAAGCTCTTTGTAGATTTTGGATGTTAGCCCTTTATCTGATATGTCGTTTGCAAATATCTTCTCCCATTCTGTCAGTTGTCTTTTGGTTTTGTTGACTCTTTCCTTTGCCTGTGCAAAAGCTTTTGATCTTCATGAAGTCCCAATAATTCATTTCTGCCCTTGCTTCCCTTGCCTTTGGCATTGTTCCTAGGAAGAAGTTGCTGCAGCTGAGGTCGAAGAGGTTGCTGCCTGTGTTCTCCTCAAGGATTTTGATGGATTCCTTTCTCACGCTGAGGTCCTTCATCCATTTTGAGTCTATTTTCATGTGTGGTGTAAGGAAATGGTCCGATTTCATTTTTCTGCATGCAGCTGTCCAATTATCCCAACACCATTTGTTGAAGAGGCTGTCTTTTTTCCATTGGATATTCTTTCCTGCTTTGTCAAAGATTAGTTGACCATAGCGTTGAGGGTCTATTTCTGGGCTCTCTATTCTGTTCCATTGGTCTATGTGTCTGTTTTTGTGCCAGTACCATACTGTCTTGATGATGACAGCTTTGTAGTAGAGCTTGAAGTCTGGAATTGTGATGCCACCAACTTTGGCTTTCTTTTTCAATATTCCTTTGGCTATTCGAGGTCTTTTCTGGTTCCATATAAATTTTAGGATTATTTGTTCCATTTCTTTGAAAAAATTGGATGGGATTTTGATAGGCATTGCATTAAATGTGTAGATAGCTTTAGGTAGCATAGACATTTTCACATTTTCCCATTTCTTTGTGTCTTCCTCAATTTCTTTCATGAGTACTTTATAGTTCTCTGAGTATAGATTCTTTGCCTCTTTGGTTAGGTTTATTCCTAGGTATCTTATGGTTTTGGGTGCAATTGTAAATGGGATTGACTCCTTACGTTCTCTTTCTTCTGTCTTGTTGTTGGTGTAAAGAAATGCAACTGATTTCTGTGCATTGATTTTATATCCTGACACTTTACTGAATTCCTGTACAAGCTCTAGCAGTTTTGGAGTGGAGCCTTTTGGGTTTTCCACATATAGTATCATATCATCTGCAAAGAGCGATAGTTTGACTACTTCTTTGCTGATTTGAATGCCTTTAATTTCTTTGTTGTCCGATTCCTGAGGCTAGGACTTCTAGTACTATGTTGAATAGCAGTGGTGATAGCAGACATCCCTGCCGTGTTCCTGACCTTAACGGAAAAGCTCTCAGTTTTTCTCCATTGAGAATGATACTTGCCGTGGGTTTTTCATAGATGGCTTTGATAATATTGAGGTATGTGCCTTCTATCCCTACACTTTGAAGAGTTTTGATTAGGAAGGGATGTTGCACTTTGTCAAATGCTTTTTCAGCATCTATTGAGAGTATCATATGGTTCTTGTTCTTTCTTTTGTTAATGTACTGTATCACATTGATTGATTTGCGGATGTTGAACCAACCCTGCTGCCCTGGAATAAATCCCACTTGGTCATGGTGAATAATCCTTTTGTTGGATCCTATTGGCTAGTATTTTGGTGAGAATTTTCACATCTGTGTTCATCAAGGATATTGGTCTGTAATTCTCTTTTTTGATGGGATCCTTGTCTGGTTTGGGGATGAAGGTGATGCTGGCCTCGTAAAATGAGTTTGGAAGTTTTCCTTCCATTTCTATTTTTTGGAACAGTTTCAGGAGAATAGGAATTAATTCTTCTTTAAATGTTTGGTAGAATTCCCCTGGGAAGCCATCTGGCCCTGGGCTTTTGTTTGTTTGGAGATTTTGATGACTGTTTTAATCTCCTTACTGGTGATGGGCCTATTCAGGTTTTCTATTTCTTCCTGGTTCAGTTTTGGCAGTTTATATGTCTCTAGGAAAGCATCCATCTCTTCCAGATTGTCAAATTTGTTGGCATAGAGTTGTTCATAATATGTTCTTATGATTGTTTGTATTTCTTTGGTGTTGGTTGTGATCTCTCCTCTTTCATTCATGATTTTATTTATTTGGGTCCTTTCTCTTTTCTTTTTGATAAGTCTGGCCAGGGGTTTATCAATCTTATTAATTCTTTCAAAGAACCAGCTCCTAGTTTCATTGATTTGTTCTATTTTTTTTTTTTTTTTGGTTTCTATTTCATTGATTTCTGCTTTGATCTTTATTATTTCTCTTCTCCTGCTGGGTTTAGGCTTTCTTTGTTGTTCTTTCTCGAGCTCCTTTAGGTGTAGGGTTAGGTTGTGTATTTGAGACCTTTCCTGTTTCTTGAGATAGGCTTGTATCACTATATATTTTCCTCTCAGGACTGCCTTTGTTGTGTCCCACAGATTTTGGACCGTTGTGTTTTCATTATCATTTGTTTCCATGGTTTTTTTCAATTCTTCTTTAATTTCCTGGTTGACCCATTCATTTTTTAGAAGGATGCTGTTGAGTCTCCATGTATTTGTGCTCTTTCCCAATTTCCTCTTGTGATTGAGTTCTAGCTTCAGAGCATTGTGGTCTGAAAATATGCAGGGAATGATCCCAATCTTTTGATACCTGTTGAGACCTGATTTATGACCCAGGATGTGATCTATTCTGGAGAATGTTCCATGGGCACTAGAGAAGAACGTGTATTCTGTTGCTTTAGGGTAGAATGTTCTGAATATATCTGTGATGTCCATCTCGTCCAGTGTGTCATTTAAGACCTTTATCTCCTTGTTGATCTTTTGCTTGGATGATCTGTCCATTTCAGTGAGGGGTGTGTTAAAGTCTCCAACTACTATTGTATTCTTGTCAATGTGTTTCTTTGATTTTGTTATTAATTGGTTTATATAGTTGGCTGCTCCCATGTTAGGGGCATAGATATTCAAAATTGTTAGATCTTCTTGTTGGACAGACCCTTTGAGTATGATGTAGTGTCCTTCCTCATCTCTTATTATAGTCTTTGGCTTAAAATCTAATTGATCTGATATAAGGATTGCCACCCCAGCTTTCTTCTGATGTCCATTAGCATGGTAAATTGTTTTCCACCCCCTCACTTTCAATCTGGAGGTGTCTTCAGGTCTAAGATGAGTTTCTTGTAGGCAGCATATTGATGGGTTTTGTTTTTTTATCCATTCTGAAACCCTGTGTCTTTTGATTGGGGCATTTAGCCCATTTACATTCAGGGTAACTCTTGAGAGATATGAATTTAGTGCCATTGTATTGCCTGTATGGTGATTGTTACTGTATATTGTCTCTGTTCCTTTCTGATAATACTTTTAGGGTCTCTCTTTGCTTAGAGGACCCCTTTCAATATTTCCTGTAGAGCTGGTTTGGTTTTTACAAATTCTTTCAGTTTTTGTTTGTCCTGGAAGCTTTTTATCCCTCCTTCTATTTTCAATGATAACCTAGCTGGATAAAGTTTTCTTGGCTGCATGTTTCTCTCGTTTAGTGCTCTGAATATATCATGCCAGTTCTTTCTGGCCTGCCAGGTCTCTGTGGATAAGTCTGCTGCCAATCTAATATTTTTACCATTGTATGTTACAGACTTTTTGTCCCGTGCTGCTTTCAGGATTTTTCTCTTTGTCACTAAGACTTGTAAATTTTACTATTAGATGGCGGGGTGTGGGCCGATTCCTATTGATTTTGAGGGGTGTTCTCTGCACCTCCTGGATTTTGATGCTTGTTTCCCTTGCTATATTAGGGAAATTCTCTACAATAATCCTCTCCAGTATACCTTCTGCTCCTATTTCTCTTTCTTCTTCTCCTGGAATCCCAATTATTCTAATGTTGTTTCGTCTTATGGCATCATTTATCTCTCGAATTCTCCCCTCGTGATCCAGTAGTTGTTTGTCTCTCTTTTGCTCAGCTTCTTTATTCCCTGCCATTTGGTGATCTATATCACTAATTCTTTCTTCTGCCGCATTTATCCTAGCAGTAAGAGCCTCCATTTTTGATTGCACCGCATTAATAGCTTTTTTAATTTCAACTTGATTAGACTTTAGTTCTTTTATTTTTCCAGAAATGACTTTTATTTCTCCTGACAGGGTTTCTCTAATATCTTCCATGCCTTTTTCGAGACCGGCTAGAACCTTGAGAATCGTCATCCTGAATTCCAGATCTGACATATTACCAATGTCTGTGTTGATTAGGTCCCTAGCCTTCGGTCCTGCCTCCTGTTCTTTTTTTTGTGGTGAGTTTTTCCACCTTGTCATTTTGTCCAGATAAGAATCCGCTGTTCTCCTTGTTAAGTGAACTTGGTCTTGGCTGGATTTCTTTGATCTTCTGGGGGAGGGGCCTGTTGTAGTGATTCTCAGGTGTCTTTGCCCCAGGCGGAGTTGCACCGCCCTTACCAGGGGCCGGGCTAAGTCATCCTCTCAGGTTTGCTTTCAGGAGCTTTTGTTCCCTGAACGCTTTCCGTGGAGTTCTGGAGGACGGGAATGACAATGGCGGCCTCCCAGTCTCCGGTTCAGAGGAGCCGAGAGCTCGGGGCCCCAGTCTTCAGTGCGCCCTCAGAGAAAAGCGTTTAATCACTCCTGTCCCCGCAGCCTCCGGCCGCGCCCGGGGAAAATCGTGCTTCATCAGTCCCGTCTCACTGGCTTCTGGGAGCTCCGAGCTTACCCAGCCTGTGACCAAGCGTCTCTGTCTCTGGCAGAGTCCCACCTGGAGTCTCCGAACCCCGTAGATCCCTGAGCTCTCCCGGTCGGAGTCTCCCCGGATCTTGTGGGGACCCCTCGCACAGAGCACCGGCCAGTGCCACAGAGCACCGGTCCGTGTCACAGGCCACTAGGAAATCTCGGCTCTGTCTCCGCAGCCGGCTTCCCCGCTCTAACACCTGTGAGCTCTGCGACACTCAGACACCCCCGATCCTTCTGTGACCCCGTGGGACCCGAGTCCACGTTGTCCCTGTGAGGTCTTCACCCCAGTTTAGCCTCTGGAGCGATGTCCCTCCGTGGAGCCGACTTTTAAAAGTTCTAATTTTGTGCTCCGCCGCTTGCTGGGAGCCGGCCCCTCCCCCTGGGGTCTATCTTCCGTTGGATTCACTTCTCGGCTGGTCCTACCTTTTAGAAAGTGGTCGATTTTCTGTTTCTAGAATTGTTGTTTTTCTTCTCTTCCATCTCCTGTTGGATTTGTAGGTGTTCGGAATGGTTTGATAGGCTATCTAGCTGATCTCCTGCTGCCTGATGTCGTCTCAGCCTGCTACTTCTCTGCCATCTTGACTCCTCCCCCTAGTATTGACATTTTAACAATGTTTATTCTTCTGATCCATGAGTATGGAATGGTCTTCCACCTTTTTTGTGTCTTCTTCAATTTTTTTCATGGGTGTTCTGTAGTTCCTTGAGTACAGATCCTTTACCTCTTTGGTTAGGTTTATTCCCAGGAATCTTAGGGTTCTTGGTGCCATAGTAAATGGAATTGATTCTTTAATTTCCCTTTCTGTATTTTCTTTGTTAGTGTATAAGAAAGCAACTGATTTCTGTACATTGATTTTGTATCCTGCCACATTACTGAATTGCTGTATGAGTTCTAGTAGTTTGTGGGTGGAGTCTTTGGGTTTTCCATATAAAGTATTATGTTATCTGTGAAGAGAGAGAGTTTGACTTCTTCATTTCCAATTTGAATACCTTTTATTTCCTCTGTTGTCTGATTGCTGTTGCTAGGACTTCTAATACTATGTTGAACAAGAGTGGTTAGAGTAGGCATCCTTGTCGTGTTCCTGATCTCAAAGGGAAAGCTGTAAGCTTTTCCCCATTGAGGTTGATATTCACTGTGGGTTTTTCATAGATAAATTTTATGAAGTTGAGGAATGTTCCCTCTATCCCTATACTTTGAAGAGTTTTAATCAGGAATGGATGCTGTATCTTGTCAAATGCTTTCTCTGCATCAATTGAGAGGACCATGTGGTTCTTCTCTCTTCTCTTATTGATTTTTTCTACCACATTGCTTGATTTGCGAATGTTGAACCACACTTGCAACCAGGGATAAATCCCACCTGGTCATGGTGGATAATCTTCTTAGTGTACTATTGGATCCTATTAGCTAGGATCTTGTTGAGAATCTTAGCATCCGTATTCATCATGGATATTGGCCTGAAATTCTCCTTTTTGCTGGGGTCTTTGTCTGGTTTGGGGATCAGGCTAATGCTGGCTTCATAAAAAGAGTCTGGAAGTTTTCCTTCTGCTTCAATTTTTTGAAACTACTTCAGGATAATAGGTATTATTTCTTCTTTGAAAGTTTGGTAGAATTCTCCAGGGAGTCTGTCTGGTCCTGGGCTCTTGTTTTTTGGGAGGTTTTGATCATTGCTTCAATCTCGTTACTAGATATTAGTCTATTCAGGTTGTCAGTTTCTTCCTGATTCAGTTTTGGACGTTTACAGGTTTCCAGGAATGCATCCATTTCATCTAGGTTGCTTAACTTATTGGCATATAACTGTTGATAGTAATTTCCAATTATTGTTTCTAGACAGCATGGTACTGGCACACAAACAGACACATAGACCAGTGGAACAGAATAGAGAGCCCAGGTATGGACTTTCAACTTTATGGTCAACTAATCTTTGACAAAGCAGGAAAAAATATGCAGTGGAAAAAAGTCTTCAATAAATGGTGCTGGGAAAATTGGACAGCTATGTGTAGAAGAATGGAACTCAACCATTCTCTTACAAAATACACAAAGATAAACTCAAAATGGATAAAAGACCTCAATGTGAAGCAGGAATCCATCAGAATCATAGAGGAGAACATAGGCACTGTGCCCTTTGACATTGGCCACAGCAAGTTCTTTCAAGATATGTCTCCAAAGGCAAAGGAAACAAAAGTGAAAATGAACTTTTGGGACTTCATCAAGATCAAAATCTTCTGCACAGCAAAGGAAACAGTCAACAAAACAAAGAGGCAACCCACAGAATGGGAGAAGATATTCACAAATGACAGTACAGACAAAGGGCTGATATCCAAGATCCACAAAGAACCCCTCAAACTCAACAGATAATCATGTCAAAAAATGGGCAGAAGACATGAACAGACACTTCTCCAATGAAGACATACAAATGGCTAACAGACACATGAAAAAATGCTCATCATCACTAGCCATCAGGGAGATTCAAATCAAAATCACACTGAGATACCACCTTACACCAGTTAGAATGGCCAAAATTAACAAGACAATAAACTACATGTGTTGAAGTGGATGTGGAGAAAAGGGGAACCCTCTTACCCTGTTGGTGGGAATGTAAGTTAGTGCAGTCACTTTGGAAAACAGTGTGGAGATTCCTTAAGAAATTAAAAATAGAGCTTCCCTATGGCCCTGCAATTACACTACTGGGTATTTACTCCCAAGATACAGATGTAGTGAACAGAAGGGCCATCTCTACTCCAATGTTCATAGCAGCAATGGCCACAGTCGCTAAACTGTGGAAAGAACCAAGATGCCTTTCAGTGGGCAAATGGATAAGGAAGATATGGTACATATACACTATGGAGTATTATGCCTCCATCAGAAAGGATGAATACCCAACATTTGTATCAATATGGATGGGACTGAAAGATATTATGCTGAGTGAAATAAGTCAAGCAGAGAGTCAATTATCATATGGTTTTGTTTATTTGTGCAGCATAAGGAATAACACAGAGGCCATGGGGAGATGAAGAGGAGAAGGGAATTGGGGGAAATTGGAAGGGGAGATGAACCATGAGAGACTGTGGACTCTGAGAAACAAACTGAAGGTTTTGGAGGGGAGGAGAGTAGGAGGTTGGGTGAACCTGGTGGTGGGTATTATGGAGGGCCCTTATTGCATGGAGCACTGGGTGTGGTGCATAAACAATGAATTCTGGAACACTGAAAAGAAATTTTTAAAAAATGACTTCATCACACTTAAATGTGAATTTCATTTTGAGGAGAAAATCTATTGAAATAAATTCTATCACCAAGGCCAGCATTAATTAGTCTTTAAACTGGGTTCAGTGCTGGCAATACATATTCTCAAAAGGAAACATCAATATATATAAGACAGAGATAAATTACAAAATTTTAACTTTAAAAAGCCCACATAGGCAGGCATCTGGGTGGCTCAGTAGGTTAAGTGACTGCCTTGGGCTCAGGTCATGATCCTGGAGTCCTGGAATTGAGCCCATATTTAGATCCCTGCTCAGTAGGGTATTCTTCTGCCTTCCCTTCCCTACCCCCATCCCACTCTCCCGCTCTCACTCACTCTCTCTCTCAAATAAATAAGTAAAATAATAAAAAAATTTAAAAACCTCATATGATTATAAATTAATCAATACCATTCATTATTATCCAAATATTAAAGAAAACCCCAATGGAAATTGGCGAATATTTTGAAATGCAAAATAATGATGATACAATAATGATGATACAACTCAGTAAAATTGGAGAGATGCTGTTGTTTAGAAGGAAAAGTTCAAATTTTAATCTACATATGAAAATACAAGAAAACTTGAAATAAAATTTTTATTCCTCTATATGAGGAAGGTTGCAAAAAGAACAGTTTAGACCAAAAGGAATTTTAAGATGGGAAATTATAAATATAAAAATATAAATACATGAAATAGAAATCAGGCATAAAAGAGATAAAACCAACAAGGTCACAGTCTTCGGATTTTGTGAAAATCAATAAAATCAAATATTCCATTTAAAAAAAAA
>ML093147.1:0-49877 GCA_003697995.1 Taxidea taxus jeffersonii
GAGAATCGTCATCCTGAATTCCAGATCTGACATATTACCAATGTCTGTATTGATTAGGTCCCTAGCCTTCGGTCCTGTCTCCTGCTCTTTTTTTTGTGGTGAGTTTTTCCGCCTTGTCATTTTGTCCAGATAAGAATCCGCTGTTCTCCTTGTTAAGTGCACTTGGTCTTGGCTGGATTTCTTTGATCTTCTGGGGGAGGGGCCTGTTGTAGTGATTCTCAGGTGTCTTTGCCCCAGGCGGAGTTGCACCGCCCTTACCAGGGGCCCGGCTGAGTCATCCTCTCAGGTTTGCTTTCAGGAGCTTTTGTTCCCTGAACGCGCTTTCTGTAGAGTTCCGGAGGACGGGAATGACAATGGCGGCCTCCCAATCTCCGGTTCAGAGGAGCCGAGAGCTCGGGGCCCCAGTCTTCAGTGCGCCTTCAGAGAAAAGCGTTTAATCCCTCCAGTCTCCCCAGCCTCCAGCCGCGCTCAGAGAAACTCGTGCGTCATCAGTCCCGTGTCACTGGCTTCTGGGAGCTCCGAGCTCACCCAGCCTGTGACCAAGCGTCTCTGTCTCTGGCAGAGTCCCACCTGGAGTCTCCGGAGCCCGTAGATCCCTGAGCTCTCCCGGGCCGGAGTCTCCCCGGATCTTGTGGGGACCCCAGCACAGAGCACCGGTCCGTGTCACCGACCACTAGGAAACCTCGGCTCTGTCTCCGCAGCCGGCTTCCCCGCTCTAATACCTGTGAGCTCTGCGACACTCAGACACCCCCGATCCTTCTGTGACCCCGTGGGACCTGAGTCCACGCTGTCCCCGCAAGGTCTTCACCC
Source organism: Taxidea taxus jeffersonii (assembly GCA_003697995.1). Taxonomy (NCBI): domain Eukaryota; kingdom Metazoa; phylum Chordata; class Mammalia; order Carnivora; family Mustelidae; genus Taxidea; species Taxidea taxus. Next base: position 811 of record ML093147.1, read on the forward strand.
CAGTTTAGCCTCTGGAGCGATGTCCCTCCGTGGAGCCGACTTTTAAAAGTCCCGATTTTGTGTCCGTTGTTCCGCCGCTTGCCGGGAGCCGCCCCTCCCCCCGGGGTCTATCTTCCCGTCGCGTTGGATTCACTTCTCCGCTGGTCCTACCTTTCAGAAAGTGGTCGAGTTTCTGTTCCTAGAATTGTTGTTTTTCTTCTCTTCGATCTCCTGTTGGATTTGTAGGTGTTCGGAATGGTTTGATAGGCGATCTAGCTGATCTCCTGCTGCCTGATGTCGTCTCAGCCTCCTACTTCTCTGCCATCTTGACTCCTCCCTCGATGTGCTTTCTTTTTATCACAGTAAAAAAAATTTGCCTGGGAATCACCTGGAAACTGGAGTAATGCAGAGTTCCAGGGCCAGACTCCAGGGACTTTGTGGGGGCTGAGCCACCAGATCTCTGCGTTAAGTCACCCCAAGTCAGTCTGATGCAGCAGTCCTAATGACTGTGCTTTGGGAAACCCCTTCTGTGCAGCCCGTCTCCTCATTTCATCACCAAACAAGGCACTTAGACCCAACAGAGGCTCTCTCAGCTTCGGGCAGGTGGACCCGCAGGGCATGGGTTTGCCAAACTTGCTTGCTGTGCTGAAGACGAGATGGTCATGAGCAAAGCAGGTGATCAGGACCGGCCGGCTTCCGTCAGTGCCGGGACGCAGCAGAGGCATCCCCTTCGGCTTCCACATCGTCCCCTTTGCAAGACAGGAATCAAAATTAGCTCCTGGGGAGGGGCGGTAGGGCTGAGGGGAAGAAGCCTGAGGTCCACGAGCTGACGCCCACGTCCGGTCCGTCAGCTGGTCCTGTCGGCTGGACCTTGTCCCGCCACCTGTCACCGGCTGTTGGTCACCATGGGGCTATGCCCCCTCCACCGGTGGCCCTGTGAGCATCTCTGTCCTGATCCTGGAATCCTCCCAGCGCAGACACGTGCTCCTTGGTGCTCCTAAGCCCACTACATTAACTTCCGTTCCATTTGAAGATGCTGGTCCCGCACCTACAACATGCTCTCCAAGGAGTTTTCATGGCCTGTTCCTCATCTCATTTTGTCTTTCCTCAAAACAGAGGCCTTCCTGCACTCCTGGATCAAACCCAGTCACCCCTTAATCCATGCATGCCCCTCTCTCAGTGTTTCCATGGCCCTGTTGTCATAGGCCTATAATGCAGCTCCTTCTCTAACAACTGCCAGAAGGACCCCTCATGGAGGGCACAGAAAATGTAAGGCGTGCAGAATGCAAGCTTGTGAGACCAGGGAAGTTTGCCCGCCTCGTTCCCACTGTGCAGGAAAACACCGCCTTTCACAGAGCATATTTTCAATAAAAGGAACCCATGAACAGTGGGTGAGTTAAGGGCTTTGAGTTTATAGGGAAATCTCTTTTTTTTTTCCTAGAGAACAGATCGATAGACAAGAAAGCAGTGACACCTGTCATTTGAGAATTCCCTGAGGGTGAGCCCAGGTAAGAGGCATTAAGGTTTCAACCAGAACATTTTCTGCCTATTTCAGAGGAGGAATCCAAGTTCAGTGAAGTTGTTATAAATATCTAAAGTGTGCAAACATATTTTACATGGGATTATTCATTGTTTGGCAATGACTGATAGGAAATGATTCTGTTCTGACACACATATTACTAATCAGCATTTTCAAACGAAAGAAAATAAAGCAAGTGGAACTTAATACAAATTCTAGCTCACCAAAGGTATCCCATCTGTCCCTGCCTTTATAAATGAGGCAATGCGAGCCACAAGAATTGGCTCATATTTCTCACCAAAATCCCTCTTTACTGTTCTTATAATCCTAGGTCAGCATCTCTTCCCTGATTTTTTACTTGCGCACAAAAATGCCCCAAACAGCCAGACGTGACTCTGTCACTATCAGACGCAAACTGTTTAGAAGATTCTGGATTTCCATCCAGATTGTTCCATCTTTTTTCCTCTGACCAGATGCCCCCAGCTTGGTGTTCAAGTCCTGTGCTTTGAAGTCCACATTACAACCAGCTTGCATTTGGCTAATTGCTGGACCATCCAGACCCCCCTGGTACTGTGCCACCAACTTCCCCAAGTATCCTGGCCAGCCCAGGATGAAAATGCCAATGTCACTCGTTACTTTGGGCATGACGTCCCCTTCTGCATGTTTCTGAGCCAACAGGAGGGGAGCGGGGAGTATGGGCCTCGCCACCAGCCAGCCGGTGCAGCAAATGGCGCAGGAAGCAGGCTAGCACCGTGTAAAGGGCGCATGCTAATGAACTGATTCGTCTGACATTGCCCTTCTCCGATGAGTTTTGTTAGGATGGACCGCATGAAGCTGCAAATTTGGTAAGGTCAAATATAATCAAATATTAGTAATTCCAGCTCAAATCTAGCCTGCTGTCTGTTTTTGCAAATGAAATGTCGGAGGATGGCCACGCTCATTCATTTACCTGCGGTCTGAGGCCGCTTTCTCACTAGAGCTGCAAGGTTGGGTAGGTGCAAAACGGTCTGCCTGGCTCACAAGGCTGAAAGGATTGATCATCTGGCCCCTTACAGGAAAAGTTTTTTGAGGCCTATTTTAGAACATTCAGTGCAAAAGGAGGGATCCAGAAAGTACCCAGGGAGAGATGAAAGTTATGATGCAGATTACAGACCCATCTTGACACCTTGAGGTCTTATTAGCTAGGTACTCTCTCTCTCTCTCTCATGCTTATTCACTCATTGAACAAGTACATTTTATGCCCCATCATACTTCGACTTCTGCACAAGATCCTCGATTTACAATAGTTAGGAAATAGGGTCTTAGGATTTTTAAAGCCCATCCATAGCCACCATTTAGTGGGATTAAACAAACATCCTATAAATAATGAACATGCAAGGAAGGACATAATAAGGAGATTCCATTTAGACTGTGGGTGGGGCCGGTCCAGAGAGGGCCTCTCCAATGGAAGTCGACCGGGGAGGAAGAGGGAAAGAGACTACTGAAGAATGGCACAAGAGCCAGAGGGAGCGAGAGAATGAGAGATGGGGAGGGAGCAGAGTGACCTGGGTCAGGGTTGGAGAGGTGGTAGGGCCAGGTCAGTTGGGCTGTAGACAAGGGTGGCTTCTTTTCTAAGGGCAAATGAATACCACTGGAAACTTCTCTTTGGCTTCTTTTCTAAGGGCAAATGAATACCACTGGAAACTTCTCATGGAGCCACTTTGGAAAACAGTTTGGAAGTTCCTCAGAGACTTAAGGATAGAGTTACCATATGACCCAACAATCCCAGTCCTAATCACCCAGGAGAAATGAAACACGGGACCACAAACATTCCCATGAAGACCCCAACAACATCATCCACGGGTGGCCAAAGATGGAAACAGCCTGAATGCCCGTCACCAGTGAACGGATGAGCACAGTGCGGGCTCTTCCTACAATGAGATATTGTTCACCCGTAGAAAGGAAGGAAGCCCCGACACCTGGTACAACCCGGATGAGCCTGGAAAACAGGCTACGTGGAAAAAGCCAGACACAGAAGTCTGCCTAGTATACAATCCCATGTGTATGAAACGTTCAACATGGGCAAACCCACAGAACAGGAAGCAGACTGGTGGTTGCCTAGCATTGAGGAAGACAACGATGGTGACAGCTGAGTGGGGGGCAAGGTTTCCTTGGAGGAGATGAAAATGTCCTAAAACTGATTGTGGTGATGGTTGTACAAGTCTGTGAAGACACTAAAAACCATCAAATTATAGTTCGATTCGAACTATCGAATTCACTTTGAGTGAATTGTGCGGTGTTCTGACTTTGCTAACCATGATGTGTTAAGTGAGCACAGGGTGCTGGGTGGTGAGCCTCGGTTCAACACAGGCCACAAGAGAAACTGGAAGAGAAGCTTATTACCCACCAGTCTTGGGGCAGGCACATGGTACACCCTGAGGGGCTGCATGGGGAGGTCGAGGCAGAGGGCTTATGGAGAGCGCGGTAGGGCCTGGGGCAAACGCCTCTATTAGCTCTGGGAATCCTGGGCTGAGGCCAGGTTGGTCACTTCAAACCAGAAGAACAGAGTTTCAGTAACTCAACAGGGGTCTTACAGGTGTGCCAGGGGAAGGTTCTTGGAGGCAGGGGCACTACAGATCACCAGGGCTATTGGGAAGTCAGAGCAGAAAGTGACATTTGCATGTGCCCCTGCAGGCGCCACCCGGGGCCTGCGGTGTGTGAGGGCTGGTGTCCGCTTCAGGCCCCCGCAGGCCTCTAGGTCAAATGAAATTAGTGTCAAGGCAGCAACACCAGGGAGGGATGTCGGTAAACTCTCAGCATATGGCGGGTGACGTAGAGCTCAATAATGTAGCCCAAGATGACACTTCTGATGGGTTAGGAGGCAGGGGATGGTATAAAGGAATAACTCCGAAAAAGATCATTCTGGAAGACACGAGGAGGATGGACTGAAAAGGAACAAGAGGACACTGGACAGCATAGTTGAGAGTCTACCGGAGGAGTCCAGAAGGAAGGGTGCTGCTTATACCATGGGGGTGATTTCCTTTATGGCATAATGGTGAGGAGATCTCATGTTTATTTGGAACACTAGAAGAATGGTGTGTTCCCCTTACTTCTGCGCTCTGGGACCAGCAGTTGAGAGCAGGCGATTTGGCGATGTGTGTGTGACACTCCACTCACACTCTAGGGTAAACACTCCATTCCAACTAAATTGAACACGGTATCATCCTTCTCTGAAAATTCAGAAAAGCGCTTCTCAGCCCCTGAGGGCCTAGGACTCATCGTTATGAGTATCAGTGATTAATTACAACCTGTAGGTACTGAAGACATAGAGGACGGTCCTGACATTGTAAGGACAGCGTCACAGGCTGGATGAAGCTGTTAAGAATGAATGATTAGGAAAAGAGAACCTAGATGTTGAACCCTTGGCGGGGGTTTGGGACTCTCACCCAGTGAACTCCTGCTCTGGGTGGCCGCAGCTCACTGCAGAGACCCCCCAGGGCAGCCTCTGGGGCACGGTTTACAGGTGGAGGCCCCTGGGGTCCCCGTCCCCCCAACTACTGAGTGTCAGGACTGGTTTATGATCATCGCCATCTCCTCCAAGTCCAGCATGTAACGGGGAGCGCGGCATTCGGTGGCCGAATACAAGAGTGTCATTCATCAGTCGATGACCAAATGACAGTCATCGGATGACAAACGTACCACGGGGCATCTGTGCTGCTTTTTCTTAAGAAGTAAGACATGAGCCCTGTCCCCTGAAGCTACGGATCCATTTATGCGTTCTGGCTATTCCCTGACTATGAAGCAAAGAACTCCTTGCGAGGTGCCCGCTGTCTGCCTCCCTCTAATTTCCATCTCCATGGAGGGTGGCCGGTGCTGCTTCCAGATGGCTCAAGGGCTGCTCCAGGGAGACCCTGGGCCTCAAATGTCAAAGACTCTAATCTCATCTCTCATCTCCTCGGCAGACATAATGTGTGTGTACCTGGAGCCCTTGGTTGTGCTCCTCAGGTGCTTCTGAGCCCCTCAATTATCCCAGCACTCTGGACTGACCCGGAATGGCCCCGTATTTCCCTGGGGCTAGTTATTTTTTCACAAAGTGAGTTTCCAGTCCACCACGAGCCATCTTGAGCTTCCTGCTCCAGCTGCCCTGCACAGTTGACCTAGAGCCCCCGGCACCTGGTCACTCAGGGGCTGAATCTGCCCTCGACATAGTCAGTGGAGGTAGTTCTTACAAGGTTTTCGAACTCATTTGCCAACATCTTAAAGCAGGAGTGAGTAAGATTCTAGCTTTTCCAGAATTAAGAAAAAGAAAGAAAAGAAAAGAAAAGGGGGAAGAAGAAAGACCAAGAAAAGAAAGTTCGAAGGTTTAACAGCCTAGTGGCTGTCTTTCCCACTTGGCCATCTGCTACAATGGCCGTTATTCTCATTTTAATGGTCCTGTATCTGCCCTGGGCCACCAAGACCCCTTATTTTCTCCCCAGAACTAGGGCTGAGTGAGAATTTCCTTTTCTTTCCATGCTCACCCTGTGGTTTTCCCTTGCCTGCACTCATTTGCAGTAATATCCTAAATCGCAGGTAATTTGGCTTTTGCACCTGTGACCGGTGGGTTCCAGACGACTCTTCACTTGCTTTCACATTTCGCTTACTCTATACTCTGGCTTCCAGATGATGCCTGTCATGTCCTTCTCTAATACCTTCGTATTTTGCAAGAAAAACAGCCATGGAGCTCTTAGCCGTCAACGCCAATTTAAATAATTCCATTGCCAATGAATGATGTTTTGCGTGCCTGCAAAGTGATCAGTTTGCTGGGCTACTAATTAATTCTGTGAAATTACACCTTGCCAAGGGCCTTCTGGCAAACTCTGTCAAATGGTGTAAGAGAAAGTCAACTTTAGAAAGGCAATTCCTGGTGACCTGACCTAAATTAGCATATTAATAAGGGACAATGGCTCCACTGGGGGATGGATACTTGTTCTTGCAACTTCAGCCAGGCCAGGCCCTTTACAAACTGGTTTTCAAAAAGCATAAGGTGAGACATCCACAAGCCCCCGTAATTCCAATCTTCTCTACATGCATTCCGCGTACTTTGTCGACGAACTCTGTGAAATGTTTCATTAACCTTCAGTTCTCGTTAAAATATTACCTGGTGGCATCATATGGCTTCTGTTTCCCTTAGTGCGTCCTTCATAACTTTGCGCTTGGTAAAGACTTCAAATTCAAATGAAGATACTGGCCTTGGGACAGTTTTTTCTTCTCAGACTTAGTGCACGACACCCTTGCTTCCCTAAGTCGGCCGACTTCCAGCTTTCCTGTCCCAAGCCAGAGACCTAATGAGCTCCAACTGGGGCCTGATTGCTGGCAGGGATGTGTCCTGTTCCTGGTCCTCACTCTTGGCCTCCCCTCTGTAATCCGCAGCTGGAACTATGACAAAAGAAGCTCAAAGCAGCTGGATTTCCTTTTTTTGATTTGCAGCACTGATTACCAGCAAAAAATCTTCAGAATATTTTATCAGGAGAAAAGTCAGTTCTTATAGAAATAGTAGGGCTTATTTTTTAATAGTATTTGTTTAATTGACATGAGTAGGGAAATAAATACTCTCACAGGTGATAATACATTTTAAAATTATCATCTGATTTTTGTCATTTGTTCTGACCTATTTGTTTTATTCCTAAATTGGATAATTGGTTTATCTTATATGCAGCTTACCACTCCCTAGCAACATCTGGGCCTCAAACAGTTTGTACTTCCCCCAAATGGGTCTTGGACAAAAAGTCCTGTTTCTTGGACTGATTTTTTTTTTTAGTTTTTTATTTATTTATCTGAGAGAGTGAGAGTGAGAGAGGTCACAGAGGGAAAGGGAGGAGCAGACTTGCCACTAAGCAGGGAAGCCCGATGCTAGGCTTGATCCCAGCACCCTGGGTTCATAACCTGAGCCGAAGGCAGACACCTAACCGACTGAGCCACCCAGGTGCCCCAAGGACTGATTGTTATAAAAATATATAGTCCAATCCAAGCATGACCAGTTGGGCCACGTGCAGGGGCTTCACTTGAGAACCCACCAGAGTTCTGTGCCTGGTCCTCTGCTGTGGATGGGTGTGGTTAATCACTGCATTTACTTCAGAGTTTTTGAAGGTTTTGAGGGAGCTGGTTTTGAATGACGGTTCCGAAGAGCTGGAAAAAGTGATCTGTTCACTTATCCCCTAAATTTTAACGTTGACCTGATTATTAATGTAGAGCCTATTCAAGCTTTCCCTGTACTTGCATTCCTAAATCCATATGCAGTTCATTCCTCTCCACCTATCTTCTCTCCTGCCTGGCATATTTCTTTCCTGCTATTTCTGTCACAGCTTTGCAGATACAACATGATGTTTTATGAAACCCGCCTCACGCCTCTATCACTAGTTTTGTTCAGTAATTTAAATCTCATTCTCCTTGTTCTCAATGAAAAATATTGATGATTTCAATATTTTCCATTTCTCTCGCCAAGAAGTAAATTGTGAAGAAATGATTTAGTATTCTCTGATTCATTGTTTTTCATGCACCCAGGAACATAAGCAGATGCTCATGCTAGGGTAAGGGCAATGAGCTCGCCGGAAGTAGCTGGGTCTACTTTCCAGGCACGGCTTTGATGACTTCTTGGTGTCTGCTTTGCAAACCATAAAACTGGAATGCTACCCTTGCCAGGCTGTGAACACCAGGGAACCAAGGCAAACAGAGGGAAGGTCAAAGAGAGTCCTAGATGTCAAGTCCCTTGACACCCAAACATGCAAAGGTCTTAAAAAGAGAATAGCAGTTATCATATTATTAGGTAAGCCAGTGCACCCAAATATAAGATATCCCTCTCAATTGTTGTCAAGTGAGAGACAACGAGAGGCAAGAAAGAGGCATTAGCTGCTTGGAGAACTCGTATCCATCCTTCAAACGGGGCCTGGGAACCACCCACTCTCTCTGCAGTCTATCTATTATTCTGCCTTCATATAGTTTCATATGTACCTTAATGAGGGATGATTGAACAATGATCTTTTTTTCTTTTTTAGTTCTGTGAGCCTTTCAGACGCAGAGACAAGATCTTGCCCATTTCCAATTTTTTGTTGCATGGCATAGAATCTGGAACAGTCATTTGGGTTGGACCGAACGTGCCTAGGAGGTCCCAAGCAGTGACTTAATGACGGTGCTGGCACCATTTTCTGACCACCAAGAGAGAACATGCTTGTAGCCAAGAGTACCAATGCCGGGTCATTTGTTCCTGACGGATATTGCCAGGGTTCGGGAGGACAATGCTAGATTTTGCCAAGCAAACCCCTCCTTTCATTTCCACAACACCGTGTGGGGAGGGTGCCCTATGCAGCAGACTCACCGAGCATGAGCACTGCCTTGAAGCAGGAGTCATGGTGCTACAATCCTTTCAGATTGTCCTGGAGGTCAAGGTGGAGCCACAGAATGAAAGCAGCAACCTGCACTAAATGGACAGAATTAGAGGGTTTCACGTGGGATCTTTCATTCAAATCAAACCTCAAAACGTTCTGATTGTCTAAACTCCATGTGAATCCCTCGCGTTCTGCTTTCAGAAGGTGAAAAATAGAGAAGCGAGCTTTCACAGTAGAAATGACTTTTAATCAACTAACATAAGTACTAGTTCAAGGTCAGACAGCCTCCAAATGGTAAAGTTCACCGAAAAGACACAAGAAATCGAGTGATTTGATGGGAAACTTAAAAAAAAAAAAAGGCGTGGGGGGGGTGGTTGGTAGATGAATTTTCCCAGACAACTCACACCCAAGGAGGCAGAGGAAGAGCTTCGTCACTGGAAATGAACCCCCGTCACCTTGTCACCTTGTCAGTCTCAACGGGGGCCGCCCCAGCAGCTCAGGTTCACGAAATGCTCGGTATATTTTAGACACTGTGTTACAGTACACTGCTCTCTCTTCCATCTCTCTGATACTCTCTGGGATGGACAGGTCCCTTATCGCCCACAGTACCCAAGGAGAAACTGAGGCTCACTGCAGCGACCTTCAGTAATCTTTCCTGTGGCTGAACTCCAATGACCCAAATCCAAAACAGAAAGAGCATAGGTGATTTAGAAAGAGGCAGAACAAAGCTTAGGTTCCAGCCTCCGCCCTGTGTTTGCTGGTCAGGTGACCTTGAGACAATTCCTGTGTCTTTCTGGGCCCCCGCTGCCTCATTCGTGAACAGAGGCATTGCTGTGGCCAACAGGATTATCGGCAGCTCTTGGCTGGCTGTCGCTGCCATGCATCTTGAGGAAAGTTGGAAGAGTAGACAAGATAGCCTGACACTGGTGACTTTGGACTTGGCCATGGCATTTGCTTTGGGTCAATGGAATTCAAGCAGCTGTGACATGTGGGTGGCTTCAAATGTGTTCACGGGGGTTGGCTCATGTCACATCTGCTTGACTTTGATTGCTCATCCACTACTATCCACGGGGGCGGGGTTTCTCTACCTCAGCACTCTTGACATTCAGGGCTGGAAAAATTCTTCATTGTGGGAACCGTTGTGAGCACCATGGGATATCTAGCAGCATCCTTGGCTTCTACCCACTAAATGCCAGTAGCAACCCCCTCCTCCTGGTTGTGACAACCCCAAAATGTCTTCATGTATTTTTCAATGATCTTTGGGGCACAAAAACACCCCTGCCTGAGAGCCACCCTGCTATTTTCTCCTTGCTGGGCAGCCACTTATTTGAGGAGAAGGAGGAAGCCCAGGAACCCAAGCCAACCTGGAGCCCAGCCCAGCACAGATGGACCTCAGCTGGCCAGCAGATATGGGAACAAGAAACCTGCACACTTATAATTGTACACCACTGTGATTTTGCAGTTCCTTTGTAGCAAAAAGCCTAACATTCTGGCCATGAGGACAACATCAAATCCATGGTAGGATTCCATGCACGGTGCCCGAGGACACTGGGGCACTTGCTGCTGGTGGTATTAATACTCCTAGACTCAGATCGCCTTATGAAGTGATTTAGCGTGTGAGGCCTCTTACCTCTTGCCCTGCAGAGGCATCCCCTGAAGCCTTCTCATCAACTCTCCCCATTCTGCTCCATGGTCCCCATTCCCTGCTATCTAGGACTGCATCCCACACCCCACCTGTGCCCACTCCCACTTTTGGAGCAACCTCCAGGGCCAATCTGCTCTCCTCCAGCTCTTGGGCAGCCTTGACCATCTTTTGCTTTGCTCTACCTTCTCCCGGGTTATGGTGAACTGAAAAATCTGGAGCTGGGACACATAAGAAATAGTTTAAAATAGATGCTCACTGAACTTGGTCAGCGTAGCAATTACAGGGGTAATTACTCAATATCTGTATGTATGTTTGAAGGTCTGACTTCCAATTATTCACCTCTTATAAGGGCGATTTTGTGTCTGTTTTGCTCTTCATGTAAAGTCAGCACCAGCACCATTCCGGGCCTGGAGTCCTGGCGGACTAAATGGAGGGATGAGTAAATGAGCTAGAAGAACATTCACTCTTCATAGCAAGCATGCTAATAACTTAGATATAAACTGATGGCCACCTAAGAACCTTATTTAAGTCACACGAGATTCAAATGAGTTACCCATAGTAAATGTCACTAGATACTGTGGAAAGAAACCTTCAGAACTCTAGGATAGGAGAATACATTTAGTAAAGAATTAAGTTTTCTTAGAGCTTAGTTGTTGTTTTTTTTTTTTTTAATTTTAACCCAGCATTGCAATATTCCCCCTCCCAAAGAGACTCTTTCACAGAGTATACACTGATGATAAAGCCCATGCCTATAGGTCCCATCTGGTCTTATTCAGCCATCCAATATCTATCAGTGGTGAATCATTCAGGGGAAGGAAGCAGTGATCTCGCAGAAATAATTATTATACACACAGGATGGTCAGAGGTGAGGTTTAAACATGCATACTTTTAGCTCTAAAGTTCTACACTATCGTTTGGGATTTGCTTCTTTGCCCCCTGCACAACCTAGTAAAACATCTGAGTTTAGTGTCATCAATTCATGGTCAGATCGGTAAATTCCATGTCTATGGAGTTCTCAGGACCCTGAACCTCACCTTGCCATAGGACCTAAGGGTCTGCCTTGGATTCAGTAGAAGTGTTGGTAAGGGGCCATGCCATCTGTCCTTTCTTGGGCTTCTATGCATGAGCTTAGGAGGAGCGATGATCATAAATACCAACCATAGAGAGGCTCCCATTGTGGTGGACATGCTTCTGCATTCCTTAACGTGTGATTCCTTACTGTCACTTTGTAACCTCAGCAGGAGTACCCTGGGTACAACCAGCAACAATGGGTACAACCCATTCTGTGGTTGAGGGTAAGTGCCTTACACAAGCACACACAGTGGAGAAATTCAAATTCCTTTAGTCCTTTGTAGGATAATACCACACTGTCCAGAGGCTGCCCAGAAGCAAATGCCTGAGAACCCACAGGAACCATAAACTAAGCCAGAGTATCTTGTAAAAAGGCTTCGCACAAATCCCGTTTCCGACCCAGGGTCCCAGAGTCCTTAGAGTGAGGTGCTATTTTAGGTAAAGCTGGGAATGTAAAACCAACATAGAAATTGAAGACTGCAGCCCAACTTGCTCTTCAAGTCAGTAGAATCACCCAGAAAGTCCAGCACAGAACCCTCTCTAGTGAGTCCAACACGGCCAGGTTTTCCTCTCTTGTTGGAACAGATGGCTGACCTTCAGCTGAGCCCCAGATGCAGTTGTGGGCTTATCTTTATGGGATGTAGATGAAAAAAAAAAAAAAGCCCCACATAGCACCTCTGAGATGCTAGAATCACGCACAGCTCGGGCAGACACTCTTACTCTGAAACCAGAGCCGTGCAGCAAGTTGCTTCTCGGCTCATCAAGGGCACGTGTTTACTGAGCGTCTGGGAGCAGAACCACCCACACTGTGTAAATGGTTCTCTCTCTCTCCCTTTCTCCAAGCAAAATATTTGCCTTTGCATAAACTCAGCATACATATACTTTAACTAGTGGTTTGGGGGTTTGGGTTTCCTGCCTGTAATGAAGGGTAGATGGCGTCTATGCAAAGCTGAAGGGTGTCCATGGTATTATCTACCTACTTATGGGAAGCCATGCAACTTGAGCAACACAAATGGCGTCTACAAACTATACAACTGAACCCACAGACATCCAGTCTCGGGGAATATTTTGCCCACGACGGGTCAGCCTCCTCACATTGAACAATCCAGACAGGCTCCCCAAGCCTGAGCGAGGGCTCTGTCCTGATAGCCAGCAGATCTAGCGTTTTGTGTCACCCCAGCCACCTCAGTTTAGAAAATCACTTGTCTTATCACCAGCCTCATTTTTAATAGCAGATCATTTCCATAGTTCTTCTATACGTTTCTCTAAGCAATGAGTACCGGGGGGACATTTGAAAGAACAAAAGTATTTGCGTTTTTGTGAATCATGACACCAGCTGGGAGAATAATTGGTTAAAGAAGAAAAACACAGAAAATATTATAGATTGTCAGTTTCCCAAGGTGTGGTGGGGGCGAATAAAAGTTTATTAAAAATAACTAATACTAGACACAACATGCATAGCTCATTACACTCAGGCATATTTTTGATTAGGGCAATGCTAGACAACAGCTCTTCAGATGAGATCTGACAGCAGGTAAATTACACAGTGTAAGGGTTTAAGGTGATCTACAGGACAACAATGTCTTGATCATAAATAGGATTTGTGTGCTGGAAAATACATTCTATCATTAATGAAACAGACAAATGAACTGAAAAACATCTATCGTGCCATAGTTTTAAGTAGCTTACCTTAACAGTGTAATATGGGTAGTAAGTCATGCATAAAACCCTGTAAAAGCTCATTAAGTCAGGATCAGTTTATTCAAAACAGCACATATTTCAAATAACTATTCTTCCTTAGCCAATTCCAGACTCTATTGTTTAACAACATCAATGAAAATAATGGGAAATGAGGCAATTGTAATTCATTATAAGTTATGTCTCTCTAGACCTCCTGCATTTTACTTTACTTTATTTTATTATTTTATTTTATTTTATTTTAATTTTATTTATGTAGGCTCCATGCCTAGCGTGGAGCCCAAGCCAGGGCTTGAACTCGCAACCCTGAGATCAAGACCCGAGCCGAGATCAAGAGTTGGGTACGTAACCAACTGAGCCACCCAGGTGCTCCAAAAAAACTCTTGCATTTTAAATTGGTGATCCCAGGGACCTAAAATGTTGGTAAAAATCCTTGGGGGTCATTTCCTTGTACTGCTCATCCTATACCCAATGCCGACATTTCCTCCAAATCTTCCATGGCCTGGAGCCCTTCAACTTTGGGCTGAGAACCTCAACAAATGTCACTCTCACATTTTTCTTTTCTTTGAGGAGTCTTGCTACTGTATCGGGTTATTAGTATGGAGCAACCTTACTGAAAAGGCAGTTGTTAGATTTCTGGCCAGCTGAAAGTTTAGTGGCAACACGCTTCTGACGGATGCCATGAGACATCGAGTGGTCCACAGAGAAGGCTGCAAATATTCAGCTGGACATCAATATCTACATTTGCAGCATCCACAATTTCAAAGATAATTGCTCTCAAAGATCTCAAGTCACCAACGCATCTGTCAAAATATCAATGGCTGTGAAATCTGCCAGTCCTTCAGAATTCAAAGACTCCCCTTTAAAAAAAGACTTCATTTATTCAATGTTCTCAACTATACAAAAATAAATGGCCCAGGAGAGATATTGAGGAGAGTTTAAAACAGTCTGTAAACCCACTAACATGTGCGTGGGCTTTGCTTGCTGGTCATGACCCTAATCCTCTCTACATTAGACCCAGATGGGGGAGAGTACTGACTTCCCAAGAACTTCGAGGAGCTGCATCATCTGAGAGCACTACTGGGACAACCTGCCCTTTAGAGCCGGCTCTGGCATGCTGTGCCCAAAGACCACGGTGACACAGAGGTGCCAAGTTGGGATCCAAGTACAGATTGTCTGAGTTGAACTCCTGGCTCTTGTCACACCCACAAGCTGCTACCTTTACTGCTGCCAAAGTCTGTGTGCAGATTCGGTTTGAATTTAGAAGCAACAGAGAAGTAATTCAGCTTTTCTGGTTTTGTTTCATGACATGTCATAGGAGTTACCTGTAACTTTTGACTTCCTTGCATCCCTGGCCCTTTTTCTGGTAAGTAACAGTCCCCCACCTATCCTTGGGCCATTACTTCTCTCCTGTTCGATGTGGGTCCAGTAGGCCTGTCAATCACTGGCGCCATTTCCTCCAATCCTGCGCAAGAGAGGTGGGCTCATGACCCAGTGGAAGCCAGCTGGAAACTCTCTCTTGGGAATGGGGAACCACGCAAAGGGTGCAGTGGATGGAAGGTGGATGCTGGGGATTTATTCTGGTAGTTCTGCCTAAAAAAAAAGTCTTCAGGAGTTTCTGGCTGGGATCCCCAGAACTGAACCACTTTCTGTCCTTTCTGAGAACCAGCTGTCAGACTTTTAAATCTGTAGAGTATGGCCAGCATTCACCCAGTGATTCTCTTACTGCCTTGGTTAGCCAGCGTCTGCCTGTCCTTCAATCACAGAACCCTGAGCGGTTCACATGAGAACGTTCTTCTGAGCTGGCCCACATCTGCGGGCACACAAACGGCTAGCTCGTCTGCATCTGTCTGCGACAGGAGAGAAGTGGACTGTGCAATCAAGGGCAGAAAACACTAAAACGAACGTGGAATAAAAATATGTCCAGCAGCCAATGAAAAACAAAATCAGGGGCATATTATTTCCTGAGTTTCTTCCTCCCCGAGGAAGAGGTTATATTTGTCCCCGCCGAAGAAGGTGGTTTGGGAAAAAAGAGCCTATTAGGTGTCCTAGACAGTAGCGGGTCTTGGAGTGACAGAGATTCGGTTCAACCCTGACTGCCATTCCCTACTGCGTGGGCTTGTACACCTGCCTGCCTCCCACTGAGACTCAGTTTCTGACTCTGTAAAATGGGGACCGCATGACCAAAAAACAATGTCTGTGCACGCACGTGTGAATATATATGAGCACACACTGTTCATGCGGAAATTCCCTGACAACAGGAAGGGTTAAGGAGATAGTCTAGGGGAAGGAATGGGATTTGACAGAAAGCATTTACTCTACATACATATGTGTGTCTATATATATGCACTTGTGTCTACGATACATATATAACAAGATAAATATATTTTTTAAGCAACTCTCCTTGCTGCAAAGCAGCCTCATTACACACACGGGGGGTGCACATCCCGATATGAGAAAGTCTCACAGACGATCATGGAGGGATGGGGACAGGCGACCGAGACTCCAGAGGAATTTTAAGCTCCAGCGATTCATTCGACAAATAGGAACTTGAGGCCTCATCAAGGATCTACATGGCACAAGCAGGACATAACAGACATGACGGCGTTCCGAAGAACGGAATAAAGACGTATAAGGAGGTGCAGGAGGAGAGCGGCTCTGGGAGGAAGGAGGGGGGCATGGCCCTGTGGCATCTGCCGTGGCAGAGGACAGCCCTGCCATCACGGCACTTCACCTGGGTTGGCTGGCTCTAGAACCACCTGGATGGGGGGCTGGGCTGAAAAGAGCCACAGACTCAGAGTGTCGGTGTCCCTTGGGCTGAACATAGGCTCCCACCGGGTCTGCTTCTCGGTCCTCCTATAGCTGTGAAGCAAATGGCTTGCAAGAAAGGAGCCCAAGCCTCAGGGACGGCCCACAGCATTCTCCCGCCTTGGGAATGATAGCTCCATGAGGGTGCGTCCTGTCCAGGGCCCACAGGGCCACCCAAGCCACGGCCCATGCACAAGTGTTGATTTTGAAGGACCGGAGGAAAGAGGTAGGACTGGCTGGGAGGACAGCCAGGGAGCACCGGTGGGAGCTGGCCGGCTTCAAGGCTCCCGAGGGAGCATGGCCTTGGCCAAGGAGCGTGCACCTGTCGTGCCTCCCATGGGAACCTTCGCATGACCCTCCTCTCCGCCTCCATGACACAGGCTCACACACGTGCACACCCACGTGCACACCCACACAGCTTTAACGTTCTCAGTGCTTCCACTATTCATTTCCTGTTTCTCAACCAACAATCACAGAAACTAATTTACCTTATCAAAAATG
This sequence comes from Taxidea taxus jeffersonii, assembly GCA_003697995.1. NCBI lineage: Eukaryota > Metazoa > Chordata > Mammalia > Carnivora > Mustelidae > Taxidea > Taxidea taxus. The sequence goes on from ML093147.1 coordinate 17,375, forward strand.
CAATTACTCAGTATCTTAGACTTCTATTTATTTGACAGCCTTCTAATTTTCTCACTTTTACCTAATTTGACAGGGAATATTATAGACATAACTAGTCTTTCAAAATGACTTTCACAAGGTTAGTTCACTTGTTAATTGACCCTCCGTGATGGCAATTTATGAAGCGTATTAATTTCATCTGTCACTTCCAACACAAAGTAAATGCGGAAAATAGTCTATCTTTCACAAGGGACCTTGTAAAAGAAGTATGTTGGAATTCTTAATTAATATATGCCTATCCTTTCAACCACTGATACTGTGCAGAACTTTTATGCCCACTCCTCTGAAGCTCTGTCTACCTTTTATAAATGTTTTGCTTTTCCTTTATGATGAAGGAGAGACACCTTCACTGAGGATGATTCTGCCAGGGATATAAATCACCACCTCAAAAATGAAGACACCATTTATCTGGAAGGATTTCTGGAGCCCACAAAGGCATCGTTGAAAAAAAAAATCCCACGAGAGCCGCAGCAAGAGGAAAGACCTCCTTTGCAGAAGGCAGAAGCTAATGCCCTCTCACACCCACCGCACAGGTCCCTTAAGGAATGAAATCAGACACTACTTGCCCACTTTAAGGAAAGAAGGGGCCCTGGGGCACCTGGGTGGCTCAGTGGGTTAAGCCTCTGTCTTTGGCTCAGGTCATGATCTCAGGGTCCTGGGATCGAGCCCCACATTGGGCTCTCTGCTCAGCAGGGAGCCTGCTTCCTCCTTTTTCTCTCTCTGCCTGCCTCTCTGCCTACTTGTGATCTCTGTCTATCAAGTAAATAAAAAAAATTAAATTAAAAAAAAAAAAGAAGAAGAAGGGGCCGTCTCCAGAGGCTATGCTGGACCTTCGAAGGACACCTGCCGAAGAGAGAGACCTCATCACGTAGACTTGATTTGATATAGACTTTTCTTTCTGAACTACCTGGTACCCCTCGATTCAGTTTCAAACTTAGTCATTCCCAAATCACCTTGGAGCCTACCAGTGGGCAAGCGTAAACAGGGCAGGCACAAGCTCAATGCTCACGGGGCTCACACTCACGCAGAAAAATAGCAAAGTCCATGGAATACAAAATGGAATTAGGATATGGAGTGATAAGTGCCAGGGCAGAGTGAGGAGGGGTTCTGAAGCCTGAGGCATAGTGGGGTAACAGGAGGGAATGGGTCCAGGACACAGAGGAAGAGAGTTCTCTCAGCAACCAACACAGGGTGACCTGGGCTTTCCTCCTTCCTCCCTGTCTGAACATTCTTGCTCCCAAGTTCCTGACTCCTCCGTGCTCCCAGCTTATGGAGTTTCAACATCTCAGGGAGCATCTTCAGCTGTAGCAAGGAAGCTTGGGCTCCTTCATGAGCAGATGTGTTGAGTCTTGGCTCTTCTGCTTGTTTTGTTTTTGTTGTTTTTTGTTTTGTTTTGTTGAGAGAGAGCATGCACATGAGTGAGGGAAGGGGCAGAGGGAGAGGGAGAAAGAGAATCCCACGCAGGCTCCATGCTCAGCGCAGAGCCCGACTTGGGGCTCAATCTCACGACCCTGAGATTATCATCTAAGCCGAAATCAAGAGTTAGATACTCAAGTGACTGAGCCACCAGGCACCCATTACCCGTGGTTCTTACCGCATCTGAACCATCCACACCCCAGCACGGAGCCTCTAGGAACAAGGGCTCCATTTCTTCACCCAGCCGATCCCCGAGCTAAAACACTGGCTTTTTACAGGGGCCTTTACAGGGATGTCCACCATAAATCACCCAGGTTCAGCATTAACATTCTCTTAAAACCTTTTAAAAGTAATAGTGTCTTTGCCTTTGCGATCTCAAGGTTCTTTTTCCTGCCCTTTGCTCCACACTGAAAATCTCCTATTCCCTTAATGAGATTAAATGTAATTTTCAAGTTGGAAGGTCTTCATGCAGATCTCCAGAAGAGATCAGAATGCCCTGTTGAGGTTTGAAACCTTACACACGCACACACGCGCACACACACACACACACACACACGCATGGACTTATTAAAGCTGAGGTTAGCCTAATCGTTTATGTTTTCTCTGATCAAATAGTTTTATTTTCTCTCAAGCATCTTGCTGATACATCCCCTAAAAGGTCATTCCTGGCTTTGAGCTAAGCACAAAATATATATGTTTGGGAAGAAAAAGCCTAATCTTTAATTTGACAATAATACTCACAATAAGTATTATGAGAGCTGAGGGTTTTCTTTGTTCAAATAGCAAATATACATATACATACAGAAGAGCAATAAAATATAAAAAGTGTGTTCAAGCATATGTATCCTGATTTTTTCTACAGTATATTTGATAAGAGCATATTTTAGACTGTTTACAACGAGAACGATTTGACTTTTGATTGAGATAGTCCATGCCGATGATTTACCCTCAGAACCATTTCATAAAAATGTAAATTATAAAGGTGGTGTGCTGTAAGGTCCGCATCAATCATTAAAAAGTACATATTTTGAATAAGTGTGCAGATATATAATCGATACTTCGTAGATCTCAGCACGAACGTGCTGCCCTGACCAGCTCAAGTGCACCGCCTGTATTATCGGAAAATAATTACTCCCCTGCGCTCCTGTTATCACACGATAATAGTGCTAAAATGCTGTTCCGAGCGATAACATTTCTTCATTTAATCTCAGAGCCAAAAAGCGCTGGGGGAGGGGAGCCTTGTGTGCCCGCATGCGCATTTGTGTGAGGTGAGAAACCTTTCCTTTCTCTTCAAGGTTAACAAAAATACCTTTTACAATACTTCTCGGTTTTTTATGAATAAAGTGGCTGAATCGCTCCCAGATACCTTCCAGACACTGAGGAAGTATTGTGGGGGGTTTTTTTGGTTTGTTTTGTGTTGTTGTTGTTGTTGTTTTTTACCAAACATAATGAAACCTCAAGGGAGGAAATTCGTGGTTCAATAAAGTGTTCATGCCTTGAAGGACCTGATGTTCCTCTTAGTAAAATTGCCTTAAAATGCAGGGTCGGAGCTACCTTGAAATGACCCAGGCATCTGTGGACACATGCAGTTAGCTCTCAGCATAGGGCAGAGGAATTCTGGAATATTCCTGTTGCTTTAAGATTCCATCAGTGAAGAGGAAGAGATGTAGGTCTGAACATCATGATCCTTTTCCTCCCAAGGGGAAGAGCTAATGAAATGAAATGAAATGAAATAAATAAAACAAAACAGAACAAAACAACGGGAAAAATAATCACACTGGGGATAAAACTGTCTGTACTGAATCTCAGATGTGTGCTTACCATGGACCTCACTCCACCCGAGGGATGCAGTCCTGCAAGGTGGGTGGGAGCGATGTGGGGGCAGGGTCACCATTTAGTCCTGGATCTCTGGAACTGGGGCAGAGGTGACTGCAAACCCCCCACCACAACTTTGCTCCGAAGGCAGGTTGTGTGTGGCTTGTGTCTAGCGCGGAACTGAACAGTGTTTACCCAGCCCGAAGGCTTCCATTGCTTGCATCGCCCTCGCTTGAGGGCTACCATCTAGGGGCTCAGGAAACCCAATCTTCTCCTCTTCCTATGTCTTTTCACCGCTTTGTGCGTAAGTGGGAAGCAGTAGCTACCCTGGCTTAGGGAACACTTCCTAAGGGCTCGGTACTTCCTTCTATATTGCAGAACAGTCATTCTTAACGAGGGCTATCTCCGCCTCCAAAGACCTTTGGTGGGTTTGGAGACATTTTAGGTCGTTACAACTTGGGAGCTGGTGGGTGCTTCTGGCATCTGGCCAGACCTGGTGGAGACCAGGGATGAGACTAAACGCCCGAAAGCACAAGGCAGCCCCCAAAGGAAGAACCGCCCAGCTCCAAATGTCAGTAGCAGAAAGGAGGTGGTTGAGAAGCCTTGTCTTAGAAGGATCACTGTAGTGCTCATGTCACAAGTGTGAGTTACGTTATTTTTATCCTTCCAGTGCTGCACATTGGGACACAGGGCCCAAGAGGTGAATGGCTGTAGTTTATTGTCTATTTTGTGCCTGGCTCTCTACTAACTGCTTTCCTATATATTGTCTGCTCATGGACACGATGAATTTGGTTGTATTAACCCCATTTTATGGATAAAAGAAAATGGAACCTCAATTGCTCAAGGTCACATGGACATGAAATGACAGAATTTAAGATATACACTCCCTTCTGCCTGGCACCAGATTCTATATTCCTAAATCCCCTATATCCCTGAGTCAAGGTCATCGCTACCCAGGGGCTGGCTCGGGAATTCAAACTCAGAAGGTGAAATTCCAACTTCAAGACCTTTTTCATGATACCTTGATGCTACCCAAGAAAAAACAAAACCCTCCAAAAATATACGACGTGTAAATGTTCTGGGATTAGACTGATGATCTGAAGGAATCCAAACTGCCTGGCACTTGGGTAGATTAGAGGGTCTTTCCAGAGAAGAGACCCAGGACAGGAGTGCCCAAGCAGGAGGCCCTCTGCAGTCAGCGGTCCCCTACTTCGCTTCTTGAAGGCCAAGAAACAGATGATGGTAAATATGTCAAGGGATCAGTTCACTCCGATGCTCCCATTGTGGGACGTCATCAAAAGTAGGGGGCAGTCCTTTTTATATCGGGACAGAGAGGCCTTCAAATGAATCACCTCTGGTTCTACAAACAGACCTTATATTGGGTGCATTCTACTTTAGATGGCAAAATCTTGCTCATCTGGAGGAATGCATGGGTTACTTCAATTATAATACTTGACGCTTAAAGAGAAAGCTCTTTCATAAAGTATGTGGAGAGGGAGGTTGCTACTGAGGCCTCTCACCCTTATTAGCAGCTTCAAGGTGATTAAGTCGCGAGAACTTAATGATTAACCTATTAACCCATAGAATATCTGCTTGCTGCCTTACTCATAAATATCACATCCCCTCTCTCCCTCATACAACATAAGTGTCATCATTATTCTTGATTTCAGTCAGTAACTTGTACCAATGGGCATTTATTTTTTAATTTTTTTAATTTTTCAAATATTATTTATTTATTTATTTGACAGAGAGAGATCACAAGAAGGCAGAGAGAGAGAGAGAGAGAGGAGGAAGCAGGCTCCCTGCTGAGCAGAGAGCCCAATGCGGGACTCGATCCCAGGACCCTGAGATCATGACCTGAGCTGAAGGCAGAGGCCTAACCCACTGAGCCACCCAGGCGCCCACCAATGGGCATTTATAGAAGGTATTCATTTATTTGCCCAGCTGCCTAATATCCCATACGTACTCAGAACAAGTATCTATTATTTGATGGTTGTTCTATATTGGCCACATCAGATCTGAATGTCTAGTGCCAAGATTCTCACTTTCCCGGAGGTGGTACCACTCTCGTCTAGATCTCCAGGGAACCCTGAAAACCCCAGCAAAAGTTGGAATCACCACCTCAAGCTCCCTCCCTCCTCAACTCAGCCACTTAACCAGACACCTGATCATCCCCTGGTCCCATCCTGACTCCATCTAGAATTCCCAACACAAATTTCTTCCCCAAGACTCTGGTCTGGTTCCACTTTCCATTCCATTGAATGAGCTGCTCCAGATCAGACCCACAAGTCCAGTCTCACGTACTCTCCTGCTTCAAACCCAGTTCAAGATAAAACATACATTTCTTAGCTTATAAAGTCCTTCCTGATCCAACCCCTCTCTTCCCCTCCTGCCTAATCTCCTATCACTCATCTGGACTCTGTGATGTCCACTGATCTAAGAGTACTTGGAGTTCCCTGAACAATTGTGACCCTCCATGCTTATTGTTTCTGCACATCCTGGGATGGTTTTCCCTCTGCCCCTAACACTTAGAGACTAGAAAAGGTCCTCTTCATCCTACAAGACAGACTAGGTCTGAAGTCCTGGAGGAAATCTTCCCTGCCACCGACCCCATGCCCTTCCCATCGAAGATGCCCATCTAAGCTTGTCATGACAATCCTGAGACCTTACCAGGATCTAGGTTCAGGGTGGATAGGTGGCTAAATTCTTGCCTAATGTGCTAAAGTATGTGGGGGTTTCCCTTCCCATTCCCCTCCTCCCCAAAAAGACAAACAAAAGAGATATTCTCTTTTTCCTCCCTGAGGTCATCATGTTGGCAATTTTTAGAGGCATCTTTGTACCAACCAAGAGCTAGCATTAGACTGGAAATGACAGTGGTCAGGATAGATCAGAGAGACTGAGAGAACCTGAGACCTTGATGAAATTTTTGAGCCATTGTACTTACTGCACCTGGGAATTTGCCCTTCTTCTGACCTCTCAGTTTGATGAAATTTATTTTCTCACTTAAGTTTCCATCAGTTTGAGTTAGAGATTTCTGCTATTTGAAGCTAAAAGCATCCTCACTTCACTGCCTTCTCTGACATCCCTGCTCTTAGCTCTTGGCTCAGTATTCCTCCTTGGTCTTTGCCTACCTTGCCTCTCATTACATTTATTTGTAATTCTCCTTTGACCTGTCTGACTTCACTTATTAGACTGGGAATCCCCTAACAGTAGGGACCATGATCTTATTAGTCTTTTATCTCCTAATTCTTGGTAAATAGCCAATGTTTGTAACATTTTGCAAAATTGACTTTGCCAAATATCTACAGGTAAAGGGATGAGGAGCTGGGAGAAAATTTATGTTGTGTCTTCTCTTATACCTAATTATTTTCTGGTATATAAGGAACCCCGTTTGTGCAGTGTGAAAAATCACTTTTTAAAAAAATTTTTTTTAAATTTATTTGTTTGACAGAGAGAGAGATCACAAGTAGGCAGAGAGGTAGGCAGAGGGGAGGGGGAGAAGCAGCTCCCCACTGAGCAGAGAGCCCAATGTGGGGCTCGATCCCAGGACCCTGAGATCATGATCTGAGCCAAAGGCAGAGGCTTAACCCACTGAGCCATCCCAGGTGCCCCCAAAAAATGCCTTCTTGACTTAAATGTTGGGTCCTATCAATGTTATGAATCAGATTCAACTAATATTTACTGAACATCTACTCTATGCCAAGAACTTGTACACATTTTGCCTGACTTGGTTCTCATAGTGTTGCCTATAATGTCAGTGTTACGTTTCCCTCTTACAGATGTAAGAGGGATGAAAAATGAGCTGGGAGGCTAAAATCATGGATAAAGGATGCCTTTTGAGTAAATAGAAGCTGGGCATAAAATTAGGGCTTTGGTCTTAGGCCAAGAGCATTTTCTATGATGTCATACAGTCAGTAGCAGTACTCTGTGCTATGCCCCATAGTCCTTTCAACAACAACATGAGGTAAGTACTTTGATTACCTTCACCTTTCAGAGAAGGAATGTTTTTGTTTTTAAAGATTTTATTTATTTATTTGACAGACAGAGATCACAAGTAAACAGAGGGGCAGGCAGAGAGAGAGGGGGAAGCAGGCTCCCCGCTGAGCTGAGAGCCCCAAGTGGCAGCGCTCAATCCCATGACCCTGGGATCATGACCTGAGCCAAAGGCAGAGGCTCCACCCACTGAGCCACCCAGGTGCTCAGAGAAGGAATGTTTAAGTAACGGACTCAGCATGAGCCTGAGACCTTAACCCCACAGAGGGCAGAGGGCAGCATGAGGCCACGCATGGCCTTGATAGAAAGGAATGTCGGGGCTGGAGATGTCAACAGTGACTCCTACAGCCTCCCGGAGCCATGCAGACGGCTTTCCTAAAGGGACTCCTCCCAAGCAGGGGGAGAAGCCCTGGTTGTGGTCTGGCTTTGTCTGGCCCATCCGTTCTAGCAAATGAGGAGCCCTGTAATTCCACAAGGTGCTAGGCCAAGCCAGCAGGGTGCAGCCGAAACAGGAAAACAACTGAGAGGGGGGCAGAGGGAATACATCTGTGGAGGGAGTGAATGGTTTTGAAAGAAAACCCTAAGTTAGGGGCATCAGCTCACTACCTGCAGGGAAATGTCAGCCTTCCACACCTTCGGGAAGTCGCGCCACCGCAGGGGGACCTCACTCCCAGCCACATCTTCCCTTACTTACCGCTGTAGGTACTTTTTCTGTATTATCTTTGAAAATATTATGACATTATAGCTTTGTGGAATGTTATGAAAATGTCCACAATTTCATAATTGAGATTCCTATGGTGAAAAACCAGGAAAAAAAAATTAATTATATGTTAAAAATGAACCGTGAGCCATTGTGAAGTAGAGCAACATTGTATGTATGTTTTTTTGTCATTCACGTCTATCAATAAGCCAGAGTAAAAAGGGTATATAATCTCAATTATAAGAGATGGTATTGCAGATGAGCTAAAAATTGGCTTTTAAAATTAGAGTTTAAAATTAATTTGAGGTTTGAAATGATAATTTAATATATAATATATATTAATACATAATATTAATAGATAATATTTAATATTTAACATATAATTTAATCCGTGGACATGTGACTTATAGTTGTTTTAATCCTTTTTTGGAACGACTTTATTGCGTTATGATTGACATACAAAACGCTGTGTAGATTTAATGTCTATAATGTGATGATTTTAGAGGCAAGCACGTATCTGTGAAACCATCACCGTGATCTCTGCCTTCCGCCCCTGTATCACCTCCAAGATCAGAGTCAGAGCACTAACAGTCACGATACGAAAGAGGGCGGCAGCACGTCCTCCTCAACAAGCCATCTTAGTACTATGCGTCCTTCCTTCCTTCGACGCTTTAAAACCACCCAACACCCAGGGAAGCGTACAAATCTTCAAGGTGCCGTTGGGTAATTTAAAAATATGTAAGCACGCATATGTAAACACTGAGTGCACCACGATCTATACAGCCTTTCTGCCCATTATGGAATTTTAAAAGTTTGCAATTATATTTTTGCTGAGGGTTACTTGATTAACATCTCCTGCTGACCAGGTGTGTGGTTCGTTCAAGATCAGAGCCATGTTGGTGGTGCTCAGCTGTGTGTGTCCCCGCGAGCCAGCATGGTGCTGAGCATGTGACACTCGCTTGTTGAGCCAACGAATCAGTGGGGAGCAAGGTGTAGGTGACTCAACTTGCCAGGGCGCGGATCGTCTGACTTTAACTTTGCAGTTAAACTTACTGCTTTCCAGGTTTGAAAAAAACCCAATGAAAATATTGACAAAGCAGTCTGTATAGTAAGCAGCAAACCCCCATCTAAATAACATTAAGCATACCTGTAGCCAATGTAAATATGTTGACTATTTCTCTCGTCTCTATACGTAAAAGCAAGTCTGAGTGTGAAACTCCATAAATTTCTGGGGCTTCAGACTACAGAGTGGCATATTCCAAGTTAACCTTTCATATGAAATAGCTTATTTTGATCACGATCCATAAGAGCTTTGAGAGGAGCACTGATTCCCAAGATGGTCTTTAATGATCTCGGCTTCCTGGTATTTCCACCATTGGGTAATCCCCTGTCCTTGAGCGTGGGCTGAACCTAGAGGCTTGCTTCTAATGAACAGAAATATGGCAAAAGTGATGGGCTGTCACTCCTGTAACTGGCTTACAAAAGACTGTGACTGCCATTTCTTTTTTTTTTTTTAAAGATTATTTATTTATTTATTTGGCAGACAGAGATCACAAGTAGGCAGAGAGGCAGGCAGAGAGAGAGGAAGAAGCAGGCTCCCCGCTGAGCAGAGAGCCCGATGCGGGGCTCAATCCCAGGACCCTGAGATCATGACCTGAGCCGGAGGCAGAGGCATTAACCCACTGAGCCACCCAGGCGCCCCTGTGACTGCCATTTCTCTGGTGCTCTCTTTGCTGCCTTCTTGCTTGTACAACGGGATGAAGAAAGCTACGGTATGGAAGAGACCCACATGGCCACGTACAGCAGACAAACCTCCAGCCAAGCACCAGCAAGGAACTGAGGCCCTCATTCTGAAAGTCCACAGGGAACCAAATTCCACCAACAATAACGTGAGCTTGGGCATGGGGTCTTCTTCAGTTGGGCCTGGAGGAGATGGAAGCCCTGGCTGATACTTGGATGGCAGCCTGCCAGAGACCCTGAAGCAGAGATGAGCCACACCCAGACTTTAAATTAATGATTGTGTGTGGTTCTAATCCACTAAGTGTTGGGATCACTTGTTTTGCAGCGAGAGCTAACTAATACAAGTGCCAGTGCTTCAGAGAGTATTATCTGGTATAGGACTCTGGCTCTATCATTGGTCCATGATGTTTATGAGAGCGGGGTAGTGGATGTTTTAGTCTACACTAAATAAAGTGAGGTTTTCATAAAGTGCTGACGTAGAGGAGGTGCTGATTATTTGTGCAACGAGTGATGACTAGTTCGGTGAAACAAGATCATCTCTAATGAACCAAAATGATGAGCCTGGGAAAGGCAGGTGAGCAATGGGGATCTGGGGTGGGGGGGATGGTGGCTTCTCCTATAGACAATGCAAATAGCCTGTAAATACTGCAACCCTGTGAAGTCTACATCTTCTTAGCTATGACAAGAGCCAGGAAGAGTATGCTGGGGCGGGGCCATCTTTATGCATCTTCCTCTATGATCCTTCTGCAAATGCATCTTACTTTTCATGACCTTAAGTAGAAACTTGAGCTTCCCAAACATCAAAACTAAGGTAATAATAAAATAAAGAGGAACATCTACATTGTGTATGTTCTGTAGTCATAAAAAATGACAATATATGTGACTTAGAAAGATATTACCTTCATTCAGGTTGGATAAAACAGGTAGCAAAATTTTGCACGATTCCATTTGGGTAAAATTATGTGCATATATGTAAAAAAAAAAAATATATATATATGTCTGGAAGGAGATATATGGACAGAGCTTATCTTCTGGTGGTGAGAGTATGGGTGATTTTTACTCTTATTATGATTTTTAGTATTTCCTAATTTTTTAAGCAACAAACATGTATTACTTTTATACTCAGAAACAGTAAAGGCTATATAAATTTACTGCCAAATAATAAAACAAGGGAGATGCCCTAAAGATGACACTTCCCTGTTAATGCTATTATTGGAAAAGACATCACATTGTTTAGAGTGAAAACTCCCTCAGCTCTTGACTTAAGTTTCCTGGAGCTGGAAAGTTCTCATGCAATCCTTGGTGAGGCTGGTGGGCTAAGGGGCTTCATGCTGGAGCCATCTGAGCTCCTGAATCTTCGGTCCTCCTAAGTTCAAAGGTGAATCAAGAGAGACTGGTGTCCCAGATGTTTTAAAAGATTTAGTCCATAATAGATGTTTCCATAAAAAATCCTTACATCTTGGGGTTTCTGAGTTCTTGAGAAGCATGGTTTTAACTCTAAACCAGGGGCTCTCACATTTTTTTTTCAGTGCAGTGGAATGAGCCTAGGAGCTTGTCTGAAGTTCTTTTCCCCTCTCTGAGGGATTCATTTTGTAGGTTTGGGGGAGGGCCCAAGAATCTCTACTTTTTTACATGCATTTTGAAAAATTTCCTTGCCTGCTGTCTAAGGGCTACATATGGGAAATTAGTATTTGCAAAAGTGATCATTCCTACTGGCTTAGTGCCATTCTAAGATATTAAATATTTGTGTGTGTGTGTTGATATCTTCCATCTTTTAAAAAAAATTTCACCAACTGTGCAGGTCAGAATACAGACACATGCTCCCTTAAGAAGCATCTGGATTTCCTTTTGAAATAGTTTCAGGCATTAAAAAAAAATCTAGGGGCGCGTGGGTGGCTCAGTGGGTTAAAGCCTCTGCCTTCAGCTCAGGTCATGGTCCTAGGGTCCTGGGATCGAGCCCCACATCGGGCTCTCTGCTCGGCAGGAAGCCTGCCTCCCCCTCTCTGCCCGCTTGTGATCTCTCTCTCTGTCAAATAAATAAAATCTTAAAAAAAAAAAAATCTAACTTGAATGTCCTTCAACTAGCATATTTCTCCCTCTCTTTGGTCACTTGCCCATGTACCCACCCATGGGCTATTTTTATGTATTTATGCGCTAGGCATTGTTCAGGGTGCCAGGCTTACAAGGATTCGCACCGAGGTCCTATATGACACTGAAATCTCCTTGACTGGTTGAAGTCTTTCGGGTTCTATTTGGCCAAAACCTGGCATGTACCAAGAGCTCTCCGACATGTTGGCAAAGGCATCTGACTTCAAAATCCACCGCGAACGGTGCCGGGCACACAGCAGGCACGTGCGAGGTGTTCAGCGAAAGCCAAGGTGCTGGTGCTGGGGGAGGAGTTTCGACTATTTGGAACAGTGTCCTGGCATCCATGCCTGCCCTTGAGAGTGCCCTACCCCGACTCGCACCTTCTTTGCCCGCCAGTACTGCTGTACTGAGAAGACACCACAGTCCTCTAGGCATCGCTCTCTCCTTCATCTGTCCTCCACACAACTATTTCCAAACCACGTATCTGACTTCATCGCTGCTTTATTTAGAAAGCCTCTCACTGCTCCCCACCCGCTCCCGTAATTGTCCGCAACCCGCGGAATAGTCTGACACATCACAAAACTAGGTTCCATCGTAAGGCACCCTTCTCCCCACCCCCTGGCGGAGGACATCCCTCTCCGTGTTGTGGGGTCTACGGGCCGTCTGCTCCTGCACGGAACGGCTGGGACGTGTTGCAGAATGTTCAAATTACAGTAAGAGGGAAGAGTGAGTGGTTACAGTGTATTTCATTCCGAAGCGGTTGCCTCTCTCATGAAAACCACGCGGCCGACCCACAGGGCTGGGATCCCACTGCCAAGTGCGGCCTGGAGGCCAGATGCTGAATGCTCCTGCTCCAGCTTCTCCCACTGGCCAGAACAGTGTCCTGGCATCCATGCCTGCCCTTGAGAGTGCTCTATCCCGACTCGCACCTTCTAGGCGCACGTCACTAGCAGATCGCAGCCCTCCTCCGTTTTCCCATTGCCATGTCCTAAGCCCTGGCCCTTCCTAAACAGTCATTCTCCTCGCTCTTCACGCTCACTCTTCCCCACATGGAACCTGAACTTCTGTGACGGATGTCATGCCCGGACAGTTACCTTAAAGGAAACGACCACGGAGCATAGCTCCTGGCTGTGGCACTGACCCAGGGCGGGCTGCTGCCTCTCAGTACAAAGGGGTTTTCTTATCTGTAAAATGGGGGCATAATGTAAGTCACCGGGAAATTATAAAGATTAAAAGAGAAAACACAAGTGAAATGCTGGGCAAGGTTACCGATGAAAGGGAGGGAGGCAGGTGAGGGAGAGAAGAACAAAGAGCAGGAGGAGAAACTTTCTTACAAGGATGGACACTTGCAGGGCGCCTGGGTGGCTCAGTGGGTTAAGCCTCTGCCTTTGGCTCAGGTCATGGTCTCAGGGTCCTGGGATCGAGCCCCACATGGGGCTCTCTGCTCAGCAGGGAGCCTGCTTCCTCCTCTCTCTCTGCCTGCTTTTCTGCCTACTTGTGATCTCTCTCTGTCAAATAAATAAATAAATAAAATCTTAGGAAAAAAAAAAAAGGATGGACACCTGCCAGGACGGAAAGCGTCGGCACAGAGAAGAGAATACGGTGACTGTGGGAAGCTGCTGGTCAGAGAAATTCACCCTATGAGGTCATCTGCACATGGAAGGTCACAGAAACTTCCACAACAGAGAGATTTCCCTCGGTGACCAGACTTGCGTTTTCTGAAAGATTAATAGACTTGTCCAGACACAACTTCAAGTCTGTCAGTTGACCAGAGCCTATCAGCAGAAGTCAGGAGATCCTTGGTTTCTCACTACCATTTAGTACATCTGCGTGCTGGCTTACATATTTGTCTCTCGTGAATATGATTCGGAAAAGTCCGTCTCTGAGACACAAGTCACCTCTGGACACAGAATCCGCTCTAGCCCCCGCATTAGAGCAAGAGCCCTTGGAGGCATGGGTTGGATCAGATGTCTTTCTCTCTTCAGTCCCTGACTCAGTAAGCACTCAGTAAATGTTTGCTGTTAAAAATAACTCAATGTCTCTGTTCCTTTCTGGTAATACTTAGCAAAATAAGTCAATCAGAGAAGGACAACTATCACATGATCTCCCTGATATGAGGAAGTGGAGATACAACGGGGGTGGGAGTTAAGGTGGTAGGAAAAGTAAAAATGAAACAAGATGGGATCGGGAGGGAGACAAACCAAAAGAGACTCTTAATGTCATAAAACAAACTGAGGGGGGTGGGGGGGAGAGGGGTTGGGAGAGGGTGGTGGGGTTACATTATATGTTTAAATAAAGCTTAAATAATAAAAAAAAAATCTAAAAAAAAAATAACTCAATGAAGGCCCTTTTCCATAACAAGGCAAGTCTTTGACCTCTTATCAAAGGATTTGACATCCGTCCTTAATAAGGATCCTTATCAGATCTGTGTAGTGCAAATATCTGTCAGAGAAGTTCCGGGCACGTTCCACTGCCGATAACCCATCCTTTAAAAAAGAGCCCTTTAAAATCGAATATCATGTTGCACGATAATTATTGTTGAGAGAACATCGAATGCAGTGTTCGCTGCTGTTGGGTAATTGACCCAAGTACCCGCGTAGCCACTTCAGTCCAAGGGACATGTTTAATTAGAGATTCAATCACTTTTCCGATACCAAAAACTACGGCATCGAGGATTAGGAGCTAACCCCCCGACAGGAATTGCAAAGCCATTTCCCCAAAGCGAGCTCATTTGTTTCATTAAAAAAATTACTTAATTCTGATTCATATGTTTTTCCATGGAAGTATAAAGAAAGAAGAAGGAATCAGCGTCCAATCAAGCTAAACTGACGTGACTGCTCAAGCTTTTACAATACCGATCTTCTGAATGTTCTCTGAGGAAGTTCACAGAGATGGAGTGCTAATTGATGGGCTTAAAAAAAATGGGCTTCCTCATGATTTCAGTTCAAATATTTATAATCATTTTTATCATCCAAAAGAAATGGCCGGCTTGGTGAGACTATTTGAGACATCGGTCTTATCCAGGAGAGGTATAGAGCTCTTGCCTTTTGAATTGGGCAGACTTGTTCAAAACACGAAGAGAGGTTGCAAGACACAGAGCTAAACTTTGGGTCAATGTGGCTGAAAGCTGCTCACTTTCACGACACCCTCCATGCCACTGAGGGGAGAGCCCAGGGTTCTCCCAACAACAGGACAACAGAAGTAGTGGAAAACCCTCAGCCTCCCCAGAAAGCTCCACATGAAAGAGGGACCCTGGGACAGGGGACAGGAAGGGGCAGAAGTGGGTGAAATGAGAAGAAAATCAGAAACAGAACCAGAAACGTAATGTTCATGAAGCCACTTGGAGGAGCTTCTCTGTGTGGAGGAGAAAAATACCACCAGGTCCCATCCTAATTACAACTGTATCTTTTTTTTTTAAAGATTTTATTTATTTATTTGACAGACAGAGATCACAAGTAGGCAGAGAGAGAGAAGGAAGCAGGCTCCCCGCTGAGCAGAGAGCCTGATGCGGGGCTCGATCCCAGGACCCTGGGATCATGACCTGAGCCGAAGGCAGTGGCTTTAACCCACTGAGCCACCCAGGTGCCCCACAACTGTATCTTAATTGAGATTTACCGCTGTCTGCATTCATGCCTCAGTTCAAGTAGTTAAAGCTTAAACAGAAACTAACTGCATCGATCTTACATAGAGTTACAACCTGCCACTTCTTAAATTTGTACTTTCTGAGCACACGTAAACAAAGGTGGTAACAGAAGCCAGCCGGGAAAATGCACGGAGGGCATTAGAAGTTAACTGTGATAGGGATGAGTTCAACCACTCAGATGTGCCGGAACCTTTGATTAAAAGTGATGTAATAAATTCGTATCTCGAAAATTAACTTTGGGGAAATTTGATCTGGTCAAGGTGACATGAGCTACATGGAAAATAATCACAGGAAATACCTTTGGAATATACACAGGACCAGCTGTACAAGAGGTATGAAGGGGCAACTCAGGGCATTTTTCTGAAAAATTCAAGCGAAAGTCCCGCTTGGCATTAATTCAGGTCAAAGAAAGTTGGAGCTGAATTACCCAACTTTCCCTTGCTGTAACCTCCACTGGTTTTGAGTTATGGGTCGTTGGGGCTAGTTTTATTTTCAATTACATCAAACAGTGTGAGGGCCAGCGGGAAAACTTTCTTTGCCCCTCTGGAAATAAATCTACTAAAAGTCTACCTTGGATGGTCTTTCCACTGGGTTGGTAAAGCAAACTCTGAAATGCACCCATAGTTGCTGGCCATTGCTCTGAAGAGAAACCCAAGGAGAAGTTGTGGGCAGATGCCAAAAAACAGTTAAGAGTCACAAAACTGGGTCTGGAAGTCGATGCTGCGATTTCTAGCAGTAGAGGCCAAGTCGGTCCAAGGCTGGGTTATGCACTGTTTATTTCCTGGCAAGCAGATGAATGTCCATTCATATCCGGATAGTAGGCTCTTTCTGGTCTTGGTCTTCAGCAGGAATGTGTCTTGGTGGTTCTCGCAGGGGATTGGGGGGTGGGAAGATGGGGAGGGTCCGTTATCGGCTCATGAAAGGCCTCACTCCTGTTCCACTAAAGACTTTCCTGATAACTGTAGGAGTTTCCCATTGTTTTCTTCCAAAAGGCAAGGCATGGTGGTGTTCCAAGTCCCCTAAGGGAGCTGCAGTGAGCTGGCACAGTTAACGTGAGCCCAGGCAGGTTGATTTTCTCCTGCATTACAACTGACATCTCCCTTATGCAATTCTCCGTGTATGCTCAAAAGGATGCTGATACCATTATCTTTCAGTCCAGCATCCTTAAAGCTTTCGACCACTGATTTCATCCATCACCAGCATGAATTTCCAACCAGACCCTGGATTTCAAATCACTGCACTGTCACTGGTCTTTTTGCTGAGAAATGGAGAGGCTTCTGCCCGAGTTTTACAAAAGGAAAAAGGATTCATTTTGGGGGGGTGGTATATGATATTTGTTGAAGACTCTTTGGGAAAAGATTAAGCACCAGCTTCTAAACACAAATCTTGGATGTGTGCTTTCTTCTCAGTAACTCTGTCACGGGAAATGTCATCACTGAGTGGCCCTGGGTGCAGAGCTGGCTCTGGCGGCTTCTTCAGGGGTGGGCACAGCTTCTGTGAGGCTCAGGGAGCTGCCTTATGCTTGCTCCCACGCCTTTGTCCCTGCTCTCGCTTCACCATGCCCTCCTTTTCCTGGTTACTGAGCCTGGCTAGAGGGATGGGCTTTAGACCTTTGAGTCCCTCCCCTTCCACCCAGTGCAGACCTTGAGAAAATTATGCAACCTGCCTGCTCTTCTGTTAATAAGAGACCCAGCTGCAAAGGTTGTTTGGAATTTAAATGAGCTGGTGCAATGTTAAATCCTAGCCCGATACCTCCTAGAGTCCTTGGTGAAGGGGACTAACCAGTGATTAGGCAGCACCGGGCTAACCACTATGAGGAGAGAGAGGCACTTGCTTTCTGCACCGAATTAAAGGAGGTAGCAGAAGACTCAGTCGTCATCAAGGTAAAGGATATTTTAATGTAATATTTTACAAGTTCAAAATTAACGCAGAAAACCCGTGATGAAAAGACCCTCAAATTTTGAAATAAAGACAGGAGCAGTCACAGCACCATGGTAAGCCCTACCAGAGCCAGAGGCAAAAGGAAAAGTCATCAAATACTGATGTTGTCTTTATTTATAGTCCTGGTATTTTGTTCCTTATGGATTTTCTGCATTAATTTTAATCTTGTCTTTATTTAAACTTTTGATATTTTGTTCATCATGGGTTTTTTACTTTAATTTCGAGGTTTTAAAAGGTTGCATTAAAATATTATTTCTCGGGGTGCTTGGGTGGCTTGATGCATTAAGCGTCTGCCTTTGGGTCATGTCATGATCCCAGGGTCCTTGGATCGAGTCCCACATTCGGCTCCCAGCTCAATGGGGAGTCTGCTTCCCCTTCTCTCTCTGCCCCGCCCCCTGCACTCATGCATTCTCTCAAATAAATAAATAAAATCTTTAGAAAAAAATGTTATTTCTCTTGATGAGGTTTTTGGCTCCCGAGCCAAGTCTCTCAATAGTCTCATTCACTTCACCTTAGTCTGGGTTCTGTTGGCAATGACCACGTGCCATGGAAATCTCTGATTGCAGCGCAGCCACGTTGGGGCACTTGTCTTGCTGGACTTCCTGGATTCCACTGATTTTTGCTCAATGAGCATGGCCTATCAAGTAATTTGTGGCTTTGTAAGCATTTGTGGCTTTTTTCCACATGGACCTGACTCTCTCAGCATAACCTGCGAGCTCTGTCTCAAGCAGGTGACTATACAATGGAGGGTTAGCATGTCCTGGGGGAAGGGAAGAGGAGGGGCCACCAGGAGCACCACCTATGGTTTTAAAAGTCATAGTGTGCATGAGAGGGTGGACATGCTAAGGGGACTGAAAATCCAGTCCACGGGCCCGATCCACCCACAAAGAGAGAATACATTTTTAAATCTGGCGGTGGAACCTTCTGGATCCCTTTTGTACACCTGCAATGCTGCGTATGACCAGAGGGGGAGCTTTTTCACATGTGCACAAAGATGCTGTAGGGGCAAGCAGAAGCTCTGGGGCTTGAAATGTGCAAGAAGTATTTGTCAAGGTAAAGCCAACTCTAACACAGCATGTGACTGACGGCGTGCAGAGAGAAGGTCTCTGGGGCTGATGTGGGGTGAAGAACGAAGGCTCACCCGGGTCACCTGCTAGAAGTGTTTGGGTCCGTTGTCCCCTGGAATTGGGCTCATGCTTCTGACACCGGCAATAAGAAGCAGGAAACTAGGCAGGTGGACTTGGGCATGGGTCCCGATGAAGATGACCCTGAGATTTCTTGGGCAACAAATAGCTCTTTGTTCCTTTGAAGCCTGGGCCAGAAAGGGGGCATGACATGGGCAGGGGCCCTCCAGCCCTCCCATCCTTCGTGGTCTGCTTTCTTTGCCTCCCCCTTCCCACGGCCCTCAGATACCTGGCAACAATGAATGGTGAGGGTTTTTCTTAGTAGTTTGTTGGGTACTTTAATGCAAATCTGCCAATTTTATTTGCCAACAAACCCAGAATATGATCTAGAAACCAATGATGTCAGTTACTTGATGAGGCCCTGAGGTAGGCACGGCCCCCAGATGAACCACAGACAGGTCATGGTGTGACGGTGCTGCTTGAGTCTCCAACACAACCACGTGAGGACTTTGTCAAGATTTTACCTCCAGCAGACAAAAATAATTAAGAGCGCCAACGAGAAATTAACGGGGATCAGGTCCCTTCAGGGAAGGATGAGCATAAATAAAATCATGTAATGAGTTTTTTCCATGAGACCTTGTCTTTGCTTTGTGTAGGACTTGATGCGTTAAGACGGACATGTCTTCCTGCCGAAGGTTACAGGCAGGATCACATGGACAAAACGTGTTTTCTCTAAAGGTTAAGGAACCACTCCAAAATAACACAAAAACCAAAGGGGGGGGGCAAAAAGTCACGGGTGGGAAAAGCTGGATGCTGAACCAGGGTTCATGTGTGTGCAGGGAGTGTGTGGGAAAGCCTGCCAGGTCTTCTGTACCTAAAATATAGTCTCTAAAGAGCTGAGACCAGCTCCACAGAACCTGGTTTCCTCAGTGTCTTACCAGAAAAATTTCACTCTCAACCTTGGGGCTGTTCTCTTCAACTTATTCCAAGAAGGATTAGAAAGGCATATGCATACTATATCATGTTACATATACCATACTATTTTATGTTATGTTAGTCATATATTAGTTATATCCATTTCATATCAAGTGTGTTATTCATTATGCTAATCATACTAATTATATTTATTATGTTAATCATACTAATGGTATGTTAATCATACTAATTATATTTATTACACTCATGTTTATTATATTGTGTGATGTTATATTATGCTATGCTATATTATGATTTATTATGTATTTAAATAATTGGCTATTTTCCCTGCACTGAATTAACCTGAGACATTCTTAGCCTGAAACCTGTCTGGCAGTTAGGAATGTGAGTTTCCTTCCTCCTTCCCCTGAAAAGTACTCCAGTTTTCTTTAGAGCCGTCCTTAGCTGAATCCCATTTTTACTTCCTACAGGCCATCATTTTCTGAGTGCTCATTACAGGCCTGGTGTCGTGATAGGTAATATTCAAATGACTGACTGCATTTCAGTCTGACCTGTGAGGTAGGCAGGAGTTGTAGCTTCCATATTGCAGGCGAGAAGACTGACTTGCCCAAGGTCAAGCAACCTGCCCCTTCTCCACCATCTAGTACACACCTCCTGCTTTTGACCCCTTGGGGTCCTCTTCCAGGGGGTCACTTTGCTCAGGACTAAAAATCCAAACTGAGAAGCCGCAAGCGAGGGTTTTACAAAGGTCTCAGGACTATGGTCCATCTGACTCGTTTTCACTACAGACAGTCCCACAGTTGACATTAGAGCCACACTCTGCGAAGTGTCAGCTGAGCTGGCCTATAAAGTCGTCTCCGTGAATAGGAGTATTTGATAACCCAGGGACCATAGGGGCTTGCTTTCAGATTCCAGGAAGAATGGTGATTGGGTCTAAATCTGCGTGCAGATAAATATCTGTTCTGACTCATTTATATTCATTTCTTCATAACTTCTGAGCCTTTGCCATGTGTCAAGGGCCGGGACAGATAGTAAGAGAGATATGATGAATGAAATAAGATCCTTGGCCTCCAGAAGCTTCTAATTCGAGAAAGGAAGGTGATTCACAACTATATTTTATTACAATAAGAAGCTGTAAAAGGCCAGGGGATAGGATGAATGGAAGGCTGAGGGCTCCAGAGTTGGGGAGAAGAGCATTTCTAGCTGAAGCTGAGACTTCACTAGGCAAACAATGGCAAGGGGGGTTGGCGAAGCAACCTTAAAGATAAAGGCACCACTGTGAGAATTGCAAAGCATGTTTAAGGTAAACATCTCTCTGGCTACACATTACCATCTCCAGTGAAGCTTCTTCAAACGCACTGGGCCCCACAGGCTGAAGTTCACGCTCAGATGGTCTGAGCATCGCTGTTGTCCAATGGCTCTGTGGGGGACTTGAACATGCAGCTACACTGAGGATCCTGGACGAGGTCTGGATGAGGCCTTGGTGGGGTGGGGGGCATGCTAGCCTGTCAACCATGGACAAACACAGAGGCCATCCCAGCAAAAGAATGACAGGACATTCAAAAGAATGATAGGATGAAAACCCATCTGTGATCAGCCCTGGCTGAATGGCAGAGAAGTGTTTTTGAAGCCCCTGTAATGGTTCAGATCAGTTGGGAGGAAAGATGTACTCTCTCAGGTGTGGGGAAATTTATTTCTCTACTAACTTTTCTTCCACGTTGTCTCCTTCTTATTGATTTACAGAGGCTCTTTTTATATTGAGGACATGAGCTGTCTGTTACATATGTTACAAGATTTTTCTGTCGTCTTGTCATTTATTTTGCAGCCTTATGGTCTCCCAAATGTACGGGAGTTTTAGTTGCTTACTTATTTTCATTTAGAGTCTCTGAGGTTGGAGCCTTGGTTAGAGAGGCCTTCTCCAAGCCAAAATTATATTTTAGCATCTCCCCATATCATCTTTTTGGTATATTATATGGTTTGTTTTTTATTTTAGATCTCATATCCATCTAAAAGTGCACATTGCTTTATGAGGGAGGAAGCTAATGATGTTTTTCCCAAATATATATGCAATCGTGCCAACCCCATGTATATGAAGAGCCTGCTCCTTCCAGATTAATTTAGATCCATTAATAAGGATGGGTAAAGTGCCCCTGACCTTTAAGATGAGATTTATTACCTGTTTTTAGCAATGATCTCCAGAATGTGGCAGATATGGGTGGTGTTTGAGTGATGCTCGCGTTCTCCCCAACCTCTGGCATTTGTGGTTCAACTATTGTGCTGTGGTTTTCCCTAATAGAATTTTAAAACAATTATTTTGTATGTGTATCCAGGAGCCCCTTGGCATTGGGAATATTTTAAATTCAAACTCAGGAGTGGAAAGGCAGCATGTAAATCTCCACTAACAAATCCTCGGGGATGGCGTATTTACTTTCTCTTCTACCTCAGATCTATAAAAATATGTGGCTTACAATGACTTAATTAGAATAAATCTAGCCCTGACATTAGCCCCACTTGTATCTATTATATAGAATTCCTACCTTCGTACTCCCAGAGAACCTAGAGCAATTTCCTGCGGCTGAATATTCAATTCAAATCTAATGAGGTGAAGAAAAAAATGCTAAAACAAGATGAAGCTGCACCAAAGTAGTCAGAACCTGAATTCAGAATTAGCGGATTCATTCTTCCAAGAAGAGCATCCATTACAGTAAAAAAGAAAAAGAAAAAAGAATGAGTCTCCTCTGAGCCTGGCCCAGGGCCCGGCTGTATTTCTGATGGGGCTCTGCCTCTGGTCCGGGCCCCTCGATGGGTAGGATTGGCAGGTCCCCAGCTCAGCGGGCTCGCCCTCCCTCCTCAGCCCCATCTCTTCCTCCAGGTGCGAGATCGCCAGAGCATGAAACTGACATTCCCGGGGATCTTCCTTTGGCCTCTGCTGTGCTTTGCCGCACTGTCCTCACCTCCCATCTCCTCCGGTGCCACCCATAGAGGACTGTCCTGGAATAGTGCCAGTCTTAAATGCGAGAGGCTAAGGCCTGACAGTAGCCTTCCTGCTTTCTACCCCGTCTGGAGCACAGTGCTCAATGATGCCAGGCCAGGAGATTAAAACCAGGCATGGCAAGAATATTTACACCATGGAAATGGGCAAATGCTACAAATCAGGCCTTTGCCCTCTACCTCCTCCAAGCCAGTTAGGAAACACTTACCATTGCACCACGGCCTGCCTGCTTTGGAAGCCCTGTATCAGGTGGCTAAGCCTAGGAGCGGCCTTTTGCTTGGAAGATGCCTTTGTTGAATGGGGAAGGATGAGAAGGAAATCATGGGATGGCTGCAAGCCAGCTCTGGTTTAGGCTTGGGAGTGAGCGATAAGGGGAGCCAGAGGGATCTGTCGTCGCATAAAGTCATTGCTCTGCATGCTTTCATCGAGCCAGGTTTCAGGGCCCATATGTACAACATAAAATGGATAACTTCAAATTTACTGAAGTTTTGGGAAATCCAGGAGATATTATGAAATATTTTTGTTTCCTAAGCAAGGAAAACAAATTTTTGGTGGTTGGTATCTCCCTATGCCACAGTGCTATGAAAACATCTCGCTTTCCTTGGAGAAGAGAGGCTATCAGAACACCTAACAAGGGGATCATAATTACATACAAATTGAAGAGATATGGATACACTATTTGAGTTAGCAGTCAACTGAATAAAGATAGAGAAGTTACTTTTAAACAAATTTAGGCTGTTGCTCGATAGTCAAACTTTCTGGTCTCAGGACCCCTGTTGCTCTTAAAAACACTGGAGGATCCCAAAGACCTTTTATTTGTGGTGGTTCTAGCTTATCAACATTTACATATTAGAAACAAAAACTGTGAACCTAAAAAACACTTATTTGTTATTTCATTAAAAAGTAAATAATAAATCTGTAACTTGATGTAAATAACACATTTTAAATGAGCAAATAACTATATTCTTAGAAACAAAAGAAAATTATAAGAAGAGCGGCACTGTGCTTGATTTGAATGTCTGGGCTGACGGAAGACGGCTGGATTCTGTTATTTGCTTCTGCATTTGGTCTGTTGTGATAGCACTCACCAGACGGCCTCTGGAACACTCCGTGGTGCGTTTATGAGAGAGGAGAGGGGGAAAGGGCACAAAGCACCTTAGTGTTGTTATGAAGATAGTTTTGACTTCACGAACCCCTTGAAAAAGTCTCAGGGATTCGCAGGGACCATATTTTAAGAAACCCTTGCCTTTTTTAAGCCTTTAAAAATATTTCCAAACTGCTCTCTACACAGAGATAAAATAAAGATTCACTGGGCCCACGGACAGAGCTCTTTACTCAGCAGGGTGCCTTAGGTATCTGCATTTTTAACAAACTCCCCATACTTTGAGGAGGACCTTCATCTTACAGCCTTTAGTAGGCGTTGTTTGGGGTCCCATGCGAAAGCTGACACGTATCTGCAAGTTAGCTGAGTTCCCATCCACCTTCAAGGTCAAGACCATGAACAAGAACACCTCCAGCTGAAAACCACACACTTCCTCTGTATGACAAGAGGAATTTCTGGGAGGAGGAAGGGAACAAAGGCATCCATCTGTACAATGTTTATTGAGCATCTACTATGCAGCAGGTCCCATGCTAACTTAGGAAACTCAAAGACCCTCGCTGGCTCGAGATGCTGGCAAATCATGAGGAAAGAGCTAAGTCACTGGTGGGGAGAACCACGGTGGGATATGGAGTCCCCTTCAAAGGGCTCACTGATAGACCATCCTGCAGAAGGTTGGGTTGTTTCCTGGCTGGCTCCCAAGAGGGAGGGCTAGGACCAAGGGGTAGAGAACCGATCTTTGCTTCTTCAAAGAAATATTTCAAACAGAGCTACTGAGAGCAGGCATGACCGGGATGGAAAGGGCTACCCCTCCCCCCACGGGGTTCAGGCAACAGACCAAGAGGGTGGGAAAGACTTTGAACTGAGTGCTCATTATCAGCCTGTTCAACCCTGATATTTTATGATGCTGTAAACTGTCTTGCCCTGGGTGTTCAGGGTCTATTAGCTCCTTTTCTTATTAGACACGTTTTCTTCTATTATGATGATTTAAATGGTCATAATGAATTTGCGGTTTTCATTATGAGCCACCCCAACTTTTTTCCCAGTATGGGACATAAAGCATAAAATCGAAAGTGCTTCATCCATTTGTAAGTTCTTGAGGGCAGTGCTATGTCTTATTTGTGACTGTCCTTCCCACCTCTCTGCACCCCGAGCCCTATGCTTGGCTTCCAAGTAAGTCCAGGTACAGGACTTACTTGCTCAGAATGCAGGACCTGATTCACAGGAAGGAGGCAGTATGCACTACAGAGCTGACATATGATCGAAGCTTTTCATAATTACAGTCAACAGAGTGGGAGCCCCTAACCTCCAAGGTAGAGCTACAAGGCTCACCCCTGAATCTACACCAATGCCAGTGAGGGAAATGGCACCCCATTCTCTTGAGCCCCTCATGCATACTTTGTTAGTCCCCCCGTTTTTCCAGCCATCCGGCAATCCAATGTATCAGGACAATAAACACAGCTCCTCATCAGAGAGGAGGTGAGTAGCCTGGATGGGTCTCAACGTTGCTTGTTGATTCTGAAGGGGGCACTTTGTGCTCAGCATCTGAATTCAATTAATCTGATCAGACAGGAAATGAGCAATGGAAATTGCCTTTGTGTTAGGTGGACACGACCCAAAGACGCTTGGAGAGAAAGCAGGAGGGCTGCCCTAATTTCTTAAGTGTCCTCGAATCAAATGGAAAAAAAAGAAAAAGAGAACGTCAAGATGATCTCAGGCAACAGGGGCCCAGCGTCTTCCCCTTCCCAGCTGTGTAGGTCCTTCAGCACTTGGAATGTTCTATGGGTCGAGTTGTTTATTCATTCAGACGTTGGTGGGGTGCCTACTACGTGCTGGGCAGGGACTGTGTAGTGAACAGGGATGGGGCAGGAGCAACCAGGACTAAACTCTCAGCTCTCTTGAGTTTATGTATTCGTGGGTGGTGACGGACAAGCTCTCAGTATAGAAATGTGGGGTGCTGAGTGGGGTGGGCAGTGGGCCAGAGGCGGCAATATTAAACAGGGGGCCAGAGAAGGACTCACTCAAACAACAGCATTTGAGCACACCGGACTGGAGAAAAGGTGTGCAGAGACTAGGTTTTATCTGCTAAGAAGGAAGTCCCCAGACTTATCCAAATCAGATTCAGCCTGGGAGCTTGCCTACAAACACCACGGACTCTACACTTTAGGAGTTTCTAATTAGCAGATCCTGGGTGGGGCCTGAGACGATACGCATATTTAACAAGCACTCCCTGCCTAAATTTACATAATCATTAACTAATCCTCTCCTCTCCGCCTTCACCTTCCAGAGCCCCCCTCCCCCCACAACCCCGACTGCCCCCATGCATTTCGCAAGTTACACAGATCAGGTTCTTTGCTAGAACAGAGGATTTCTCTGGGGAAAAAGGCCATCCCTTTCCTGTGGAAATATGCTTAGTGGGATACTATGTTTAGTGGGATTTATAGAAATTAATCAAATAGCCACACAAACATAAGTTCAAACAGCACTAAGGCTTTAAGGAGGGCTAGAGGAAGGACTGTAGGCTGCAGCAGAGTGTCCTGAGCTGGGGTGTCAGGAATGGCCTCCTGCAGGGTAGGAGTCAAAGAATGAGTGGGAGGAAGAATATTCTAGAAAGAGGGAGAAGGATGCACCAAAGGGTCTGAGGTAGATAAGAGGTTCTGGGTCAACAAGCCCTTCCATTGGTATGGGCTTTCTAGAACATTCTCTCCACTTCCAGCCTTGGTTGAAACCAGCTTTTCCCCTGAGGCCACCTTTCTGTCCACTGCCCTGCCCAGCAGAACTGGTGTCACTGAGGAAGGACTATGGTGTTGGCCATGCAGAGGGGAAGGTTGGAGGGTGTGAAGCTGGCTTTAAGAGACTTCAAGTCTAAGCCAGGAAAGGAGGGCCTAAGCCCAGGTAAGGGATGCAGAGGAAGAGAAGAAAATGGGAGCAAAGTAATCAGCGGTGAAACCGGCAGCTCAACATGCAGAGGCCGACGTGGGTCAGGGGTTAAGAGCTGGGGTTACCCTCCAGGTTCTCTACTGTTGGATCGAGGGCAGTTTTTCACCTCTCAGTGTTCTCATCTGTTGAATGCAGAGACAATTAAACCTGCCTCTTTGGGTGGTTTGAACATGGAAATGCATGACTGCTCTGTACCATTGAAGTACTCCTCCCACAGGAGAGGGGACCCACCAGAGATCCACAAATGGTGGGTTAATTTGAAACCCCATCTTTAAAGCATGTCTTTGCTTTTACAGAGCCCTGTGTCGCTGCTTTCAAATGGATCACCCCCTTGGCTTCTTAAGAGCTGAGAATGTTTTAGAGCCATTTTGCTTGATTAAAGAAGTGCAATGCACCATCACCAGGGGAAAGAACGCTCAGGAAATACCATCTTTTGGTTCCCCGACAAAACAGGCACCGAAGTTATAAGACAGGAGCCTATTGTTTAAGGACAGTCATGAGCACACGACGCAGAAATGACACTGGGGATTGGGTGGTCCAGCTTACTGTCCGACATTAACAACTGGACACGGAAATGGGAGGGTTGTTCTCAGCAAATGCATCAGTTAGCTCCAAGAGCAAAATCCACTTCTGCAGGCCCCACAGGGTTGATGGGCCCCCACCGGATGGTGGTGCTGGGCCCAGTCAACACACCGGATTTCCCACCCTGACTCCTCCAAGCTCCCCCTTCTGTCTCAGTCCTTGAGAAAAGCTAGTTAAGTGTGTCCGGCCCAATCGATCTCCAGGAACTGGGGTATTTCTCCAGCTTAGCACATCCTTCAGGACCACACAGGCCTATGAACCCAAATGATTGTGATTTGCTGCTTATTTCTAAGCAGCCTGCTGGAACTGAGGCTCAGGACAACGTGGAGAAATTCGAGGAGCTCTGGACCACCACCACTTTTGGATATTTACAAAGCCTAGAAGGACACCATAAAACAGTAACTTTCAGCCTTGAGAAACTCAAAGCTTAACAATATGGAAAAAGACTCACGCATGGCATAATGAAGTAAGTAGGACGCGCTATTTCGTGTGAGGCCTGAACCAAACATTCCCTCTGCCCGAAACACCGTCCTTCCGTATCACGCCTTCCTGCCATTGAGGGCTGCTTGCCCTGCAGAAGGAGTAAGTGTGGCTTTGTCCATCTTTGCTTCTGGACCTCTCAATCCTCCACAGGCCTATCGCTCTCCAGCACTGGGTCACACGCTCGTGTAAAATTTTAAATGTATCATCCATCTCCTTCCCTAGAGTATAGTTTTTGTAATTGGAAATGCGGTCTATTGACTGGGCCTGGGCGTTTCAGGCACAGCATTCCTTGCAGATCACTCAACCATGTGGGGACTTCAGAAGTGGATTTTGCTGTCAGGGATAACTGATGAGGTTGGGGACCTTGTTTTAATAGGCCCTGCATCCCCAGTGGGTAGCATCCTGCCCGACACACAGAGGTACTCCATAAATTTTTGTTGAATAAATAAACTAGAAGTACTCAAATATGGGCAAAATGAATTAACTATCTAAAAATCATTACAAAAATTAAGAGAGATAACGGATGGGAAAGCACTGTGTAAACTCTGAGGCCTAACACAAATGTTTATTTACTATCACTGTGGTATGTGGGATGAATCAGATCAAAAGTAATTTGCGGTGACAAGCTCTACCTATGGATCACTTAGGTTTGAAGAGATTAATCCAGCTAAAGAGGATTGACTATAAATTATTACTTCCCAGTTGCAGTGGCAGAGGTGATTGGACAGTAGTGTCTTTATTGGAATTGATTTGTAGTCAATATCCACATAGAATTTATTATGAAATTTTTCTCTAATTATTTGAAGTGAACCATTACAGTCAAAGACTTTGCAGGGAACGATAAAAGAAGGGCTTCTATAAATAAGGGTGGCTCCTAGGCCCCACATCCCATGCAAGTACCATGAATTACTTCCTTATTTTCATGGAGAAACCAGCAATACGATGACATCAAGCATTTTATGGTGTCGGGTGAGCATTACGTCCTCCTTTTCTTCACTAGTACTTCCAGGGATCACCCTTTTTTAGCTAGAAGCCCAGTATCCTGCACTGGAGTTCGAAAAGCGGCTGTAAGTTCGGTCAGCGTTGCCTCACTGTGGGCAGAGTTGCTGTGTAGCTCCGATTCAAGGACACAGCTGGTGGTCTTAAGCCAAGGTTAGGAGAAGCCAGCTTGGGAGCTGACTTGAGCCCAAATCTGTAAGATTTACTATAATACAATGAGATGAACAAAGTTTTATCTTATAGACTTTATCCAGGGAAAAATATATATGATTCAGTTGTACAGTGTTTTTTTGAAAAACTATTGGGGATGGAATGTAAGCCCTTGTAAAAATGTGTGTCATTGGTAATAGGCAACGAACTGCCTTCCAAGAAGTCACTGTTGGATTTTATTTGCTAAGTGGGACACTCTCTGGTCCCCGAGGGCAAGGACATAGTGTTGTTTACGGCTATAGTCCTAGCACCTAGGGCAGGGCCTGGTCATTGTAGGCAGGGGAGGAATGGGGAGAAAGCAACAAGATGTTCTCCTTCTTTTCTCACATTCAGGGCTCCCTGTTTCCTTCTTTTTTTCCCTTAAATTTATTTATGTATTTGAGAGAGAGGGAGAGAAATCAGGGGGAGGGGCGGAGGGAGAGGGAGAGGAACTCAAGCAGACTCCCTGTTGAGCGCGGGAGCATGATACTGGGGCTCCATCCCATGCCCCTGAGATCACGACCTGAGCCGAAACCAAGTTGGATGCTTAACCGACTGAGCCACCCAGGCGCCTCCCATTCTTTCCTTCTTAATAAATATTCAACAATAAATAAATAAATAAATATTCAACATTACCAAAGAAGATAGTTTGAAATGACACTGAATTACTAGCCCGGCCAAGGTACCCATAGCCCCATTAATCCATTTGCCCAACTCAAGCTCATTCAATGCCCACAAGTCTCCATCCCTCTAAACATCAACTCCTAGTTGGATCCGAGAGAACAAGAGCGAATACTTCTGTGTAAGTAAAAAATGAATCATTTGATAATGTAAGCATCTCTTGTTTCAAGGCCCATTTTCAGATATGTGGTCCACTGGTTCACGGCCATGTCTTTGTGCTGAATCTGCCTGTTAGCAAAGAGGCATCACTACCTCTTCCATCTCGTCTTGGAGCCCTCTGGAGGCTCACCGTGTTGCATGCTAGCCTCACTTTCAGACAGGAACAAGAGCAGAGAGAGGGTGGGTCTATGCTTGATGCTATTCCTTGGCAGAATTCTAAAACCAACCAGCAAACGCTCAGCCATAAAGGAAACTAGTAGATGTGTGTGGATTATAATAAAATGCTTTTTCTCGGTGGTATGCAAGATTACCGTCGATGGTATGAAGACAAAAGTCTGCTTTTCTTGTTTAGGTTGACGTGGGATCAGCCAACAATAAGTATCACATAAAAATCTATGTTTATATCGGTATCGCAGAATTAGGATCAAATAATGCTGGCACAGAAATGCAGGAAAAACCATGAAGTTGAGAAGTGAATGACTGACTTTGGGGGAACGCGGCATTAACGCTTACAGCGAGCTTGCCTCCCCTGCCTCTAGCCTAGCTGGAGCCCGCAGCCCTAAGGGATGTGGGTTAGAACCTCTAAGGGCTTGAATCGGTTCAGTGGGAACGAGCCCTGTGTACTTCTGCTGAGGGCCCTCCACGAGCCCCGGGGAGTGCCGGCTGCTCTGTGTTGTCATGGTGCCGATTTGAGGAATTCTATTTTGCATATTTAAAAAATAAATTGGTGGCACTGAATCCGGAGCTGCCTCTGAATTAAATGGCTTTGTTTGCAGAAAGTTTACAGACAGTATGACCTCACAAGGTAGTGGAAACGGGGAGGAGGAAACACAGGTAAAGGGAAAATGGAATCATAAGTTACGTTCTTCTAAGTGGAAGTGGGGGAAGGGAAGAGGAGGGAAGGGAAGAGGGAAGGGAAGGGCAGGGAAACACAGAATCTCTAAAAATGTCTTTGGCACCAGGAAAAGCAGCAAATCTATAAATGTAAATGATGTGTAAATAATTCTTATCATGAGAAAACACGCCTGGGAGGGTAGAAGATGATAGATAGGAACGTGTCTTGAAAAATACGAAGCGTCCTCGGGACAGGAGGGAGAATGATTAAGTGGGAGATCTGCATAGATGAGTGCCTCCGTGCATACGGAAGGGATCCACACTCATACGTGGATTCACGCGCACACATATGTGCTGCGGACATGCCTGAGGGTTTATACACATCCTTCCCATGGATGTCAACATCCATAATTCACTCTTTCTCCTTGGTGATTTAAATATTTTAAATTCCACAATGGGGGTGACTCAGTAACGAAAGCTTCCCATTATACAACAATGGCTGTAATTCTCAGATGCCCCAAACAAACCGAATTTCCTTTAGGGCGTATCATTGCTGTGAAACACAGCCCCCGCCCAAACTGGAAACTGTGAGCCTGTCAACTTTCCTGTAGAGGGCTGCTTCCTGAATATACATTTTATTCTACCCAAACCCAGCACGACAGGGCCATCTGAGCACTGAAAGAGTCATTAAATACTCGTGTTATACGGTTTTAATTACAAGCTGCCCCCTTTTTGGGCTTATTTCACTGGATTATTGCCCTGCTGTGTAATCGTGTATAAAGAAACAGCAGTATCTCTTGCTGGTATATCGTGGAAATTAAAATTCTCAATACCACTTCAGTAATTAATTTCCAAAGAGAAACCAGTTTAGTTTAATAAAGAGATTAATGAAAATGTTGCAGAAGATATATTTCTCAGGAGGCGTCGTGCATTATTTTCTTGCATTCGAAATAATAGAACCATTTCAGAGGACTTGGTAAATCTAGCCTCAATCAATTCTGTTTAACTTAGCATAGAAAGGCTTTTTAGGGGGTTTAAAGAAGCAGGGCAGGCAAACCAGGATCAGACCGTCCCCAAAGTGCAGAGGGATCGAGGGGTTCTCCGGCAGGCGTGCAGTCTGGACGGCAAGCTGTCTGTCTCGTATCGAGGGCTACTCGGGGAAGAGTATGTGTGGGAGGGGGGAGTTGGCTGCTGGTCAAAGGTGAGGCCGGGTCTTGGGTGCCAGCGGGCAGCGTAGGAGGCGATGTGACCCAATGCACTGTGATGACCGGCACCCGCTAAGGGTGAACGTGACCCTTTTCCTTCTACTGCCTGCTTTTTACATGCATGATCCCAGTGTTCGTTGCATCTCTGTGAGACGCACGCGGTCATCGAGCTCATTTCATACACGGGGAAGCGAAGGTAAAGGGAAATCAGGTGACTTCCTACATCGCAGCGCGTGAACTAGAGAGCTGGAACTAAACATCAAAACCTACTCCAGCTCCCATGTTAGAACACGCCCCATCCCCTGAGTCGGATGTCGCTCTGGGGCTTTCTGGGGTGGTCTCAGACTCCATCAACTCTGGAATGGGGCCCTGGGGGAGGATTTACCATGACTGGGGTGGGCTCCAGGACTCGGTGGGCTGAGAAAGTGCTCTTTGGCCCAAGATCAAGCGGGAAAGATGGCGTTGCTAAAGACAGGACAGTTCTGCTCTCTTCGACCCCTTTCCACGGAGTCGTACGAGGCGTGGAGACACGGAAGCATGGGTGTTGTGCAGCAGACACACCATTTAAACTACGCACATGCTGGTAGATTCAGGGAAGGCAGCAACCTTGACTGAGAACAACCCACAGCCCCAAGCCTCCCTCGTTTCACAGAATTGGCCCATTTTACAGCTGGGACCAGGCGAGCACGCTCAGGGCAGGTCTGCGGACGGGAGCACTGTGAAGCCAGAGCCCCCAAGTGCTCACACTTGCACATTTTCTCCATCAGCTTTCAGGAGCGGGGTGGGCTCAGAACGCTGCCCCGGCTGGGGATCGCCCCTCTGAGCCCCCGCAGCCCTCCAAACCCTGCTGTAACCCCTTCTATACGTGTCTAACGACTGTTCGTGAGTTAATTGTCTCGCCGGAC
>ML093147.1:50277-67754 GCA_003697995.1 Taxidea taxus jeffersonii
GGGACCTTTCTGCTGTGTCCTCAGCCACTCATTTCCAAGGAGCCTGTGCCCAGCTACTGTTTGTGGATGACAGAATATCCGTCCACCACACTGTGTTCTATTCACATTTTGATGCCCCTTTAGTGTAGGAGGAACGCCGATACCCAGGAAAATTACGGAGACCAGGATGCTACACACAGTGAAATTGTGCTTCATTTCACGCCATTAATACTCTCCAGAAAATGTTCCGTGGAGAGTTTATGTGTAATGAAATGCGCCATGAAATGCTTTCATAGTTTGTCTCACATACGTGAGCCCACAACTCGGGAAAAGTATCTGTCAGGTTGTGTGTCCTGACTGCTGGCCGGGCTGGAGGGACGGCTGCCCTGCTGACCCCGGCACGCGGGAGCCAAGCTCGGGGGGCCAACTCCACGGGAACACTTCCACGAACAGAACAAGGCGTGCCCGGCACGTCAGCGGCGTTACCGTCGGCTGGTCCCCTGCTTGTGCTCCCAGGAGGCTCCTTACCTTTCTTTGCTTTTTTTTTCTTAAATAAAGATTTTACTTATTTACTTAGAAAGAGAGAGAGCAGTGTGCATGTGAGAATGGGAAGAGGGACAGAGAGAGAGAGAGAGAGGATCTCATGCAGACTTCCCACTGAGCGTGGAGCCCGACTTGGGGCTCCGTCCAACGGCCCTGAGCTCTCGACCTGAGCCGAAATCAAGAGTCAGACACTAATGTGACTGAGCCACCCAGGTGCTCGGTGTCTTTCTCACATATCGTGGAGGGGACCCAGGACATGGATATGGACACACGTCCGTGCACGAGCATGTATACGCCTGTATCTACGTCACCGCACTCAAGCCGAGCTGCACTGCAGTCATTTAAGTGTTTGTAATTATTACTCTACCCACTATTACCAAGGGTTCACCGTTCCTATCATTGTGTGGGTGTGCATGGGCACACGCGTGTGTATGTACGTATGTTCTGTACATGTGCGTGCACGCCCGTCTCTACCTGTCTGTCTACAAACCTTAATCCTTACCAGAGCCCACGAAAGGGGATGCTACTGCCATCACTGCAAAGGTGAGGCAGCCATGGCTCAGAGAGGGAAAGTGATACGCTCAAGGTCACACAGCAGTGGTTCCCAAGGTGGGATTAACGATGAGAGGCGCTCCTTTCCAAAGCCTGGTCTATTGGCTGTCATTGTACCCTGCCTCCTTCTCACGGGCTGGGGCCATGTCTTATGAGTGCTTTGATAGAGATTACTTAAAAGCAACAAAATCCTAAAAAAAAAGTTATTGCACACCAAACGATATGCTGGAAGAGAAGCCAGACGGATGGCCTGCTGACGTCTGGGCAAATGCAGGAAGGAAGGAAGGAAGGAGCAGAGGTGATTCAGGCACTGACTCCCTGTTTCAAGTCCTCCCTTGTAGGCACAATAAGCAGTTACGTTTGGGTGTCTACCAGCTCCCACAAAGCCAGGTGGCCGTGGAAGGTGTTCCCGTCCGAATTCAGGGATAAGTGCTAATAATCTACGATTCGTGCTCGCTGCATTTCCCTTTCTAGTGATCAGTTTAGAGTAGTGGTCCCCCCCGCCCCCCAGTCTGGCCGGCTGCTGGCCGCAGCAGTGGGAGCGGGACTGGAGAAGGGAAAGGCGGCTAAAGGCTCAGCACGTCACAGGAGGTGAGGAGCAGGGGCTCCATGCTCCAGACCAGCGTGGTGGGTGAAGCACAGGCTTTACCAAGAAGCACTTAGCGGGGGGGTGGGGGGGTGGGAGAGAAGCCCCCAGGCCAGAGTGGCCTCACCAGCCCCCACGAATGAGGGGAAAGGCAGCCGGTTCCTGCTGTTTGTGGAGCAGGGACCTTGAACTTCCACACCGGAGATGCTGGCTCCGTGCTTGCTACCAAATCTCTGTTTTAAAAGCTTCTTCGCCTTGACCTAAGAGGCTTGGTAAAGAGCAAAGTCTGCCTTTCTAGACTTTTAGGTGTTTCCCAGAGTGCCGGGAGGGGAGACCACTCCTCAGAAGCCAACTTCTGGAAGAGACTGAGGCCACACGGATGAATGCACTGATACGATCGTTACAGACGATGCGGCTGCCACCGAGTGAAGTGTTCAATTTTAATAACATCCTAGGTTACGGCCAACTTATATCCCGAGGGTCGTAGATGAAAGGGCGATTTTTCCGTGCAGTGGGGGATGGCTAGGAAGGAGGGAAGACTCTTCGTATGAAAAGTGGTCAAAGAATCTGTCCTCGCATATCTGAGATCTGGTATATGGAATGGCTAGTGGGTCTCTGTGCTTCTCGAGAAGGAAGAACCAGGAGGACAGGAACATTTTTTACAAGGCAGATTTGAGCTCAGTGCCATATGGTTCCCTCATACCTAATCTGAACACGAAAGGTTACTGTTCTATACTCAGTGATTCCTGGAAATGCTCCAAATGTTTAAGGAAAAAAAAAAATGGGATGACCACCTCGAGCAAGAGGATATTGTGTGCAAGAAGGTGGAAGAGTGTTGCTTTCTGTAATTACTCCCCTTCTGAGGCTTTATGAAACCCTGTATCACTGAATTCAGAGGTGCTCTGTGTCTTTAGGAGACATGGCTCCTATGCTTCTGGTATCACCACCCCAGCCCATCTGTCTTCTCCCTCCTTAGTTATTTGTATGTATTTCTTATCGTGTCCTCATTCATTAAACAAAACACGGGGCGCCCGATGGGGTCCGTTGGTGGAAAGTGCGACTCTTGATCTTGGGGCTGTGAGTCTGAGCCCCACGTTGGGCATAGAGATTTCTTAAAAACAAAATCCTAAAAAAAAGTTATTGCACACCAAACGGGATGCCAAGATCAACTTTAAAGGAATAGAGCCTTGTTTCTTATTAGTCCCTTAGTCATTCTTAGGATAAACAACATAGTATCAGTTTAGTTGGTTGTTTGAAATATAATTATGCTAAAGCCTAATGAATTTAGACTCTTCATTAGCAAAAAGCTTTCTCCATTGGTAAGATAAGAACGTGATGGGAGAAGGCTTTTAAAATAGAAAACACACATCATCAAAAACTATCCCAACTATTTTAGAAACATCTGCGAAAGAGAAGCTGTTGATATTTTGTTTCCAGTCATTCTGGTCCGCTTATTATAGCCCAACTCATGAATTTTTTAGGAAATCCTTTCACTTGAAAGCCACGGAATTTTTGTTTTGTTCTTATTTATACTTTCTTCCGCTCCGGATTTTTAAAAATTTGGATACTTCTCCCCGAGGTAAAGATGGGGCACCATCCAGTGAACGCTCCCCAGGGGCACCAAGCAAATCCTGTTCTCTTCCTGGGCAAAACATGTTCCTACTTCCCAGAGGGTCATGGTCTAATTAGAAAACCTCCAGGCTCTTCACTCGGGCCCTTCAGTATTTGAAAGGAAGTGGAATTTCCTCTTTTTGAGCAAAATGCCTTCCCCAAGTCTACTCTTATTGACAAGCACTTCAGGAGAGAGTGCGTGGGGGAAAGTCTCCTCTCGCTCTTGGAGTCTCCCTGCGCACCCGATGATAGCAGAGCGGCGCAGACGTCATGCCCACCACCCACCCTGTGGGCTGGGGGAAATTATAGTCAGAGGGGCTCACGTGAGGCTAACCCTCACATCTGGATCTCCAGGGGTGCCGGCTGTTACCCTGTTATGTTCCATTTATATGACTGAATATTTACAGTGAGGAAGCCAGTGGTGTGTCTTCCACCTGGATGTTTCAGGAAACTCCACGGCTATTAATCACTTGGTAACTTCTCACTGTGCCAGCGTGAAGACAGCTGTATCAGGTAACCTCAGACACGGAGCCTTTCCACATGTTACCGTTAAATCAAAACCTGGTAGGTTGGAATGATTCCAGAGTCCAACAGAACAAATCTGATTAGCAGAGGGGGAGTTCGCCCATTTGCTGTGCGGTTTCTAAGACTCTTGCTGGAGTCCTCTCCCCGCCTCCACCTTTCCTTGCCAGGTACCTGCAAGAGGCTGTTTCTCAGAGGGGCAGCAAAGGAGGCAGCAAGTCCCGGAACCACGCGGACCCGGGTCGGAGTTCTGGCTCTGCTGCTTATCAGTTTTCCGACCTTAGGACCACGACCTTGCTTTCTGTCGTGCGTAAAGGAGGCGAGAGAGCAAACCATCATCTTTTGGGTTCCTTGCAGAGTTTCTCCACGTTAGCCCTGGTGACGTTTGGGACCACATAACTTCCTCGTGTGGGGGTTGTCCTGTGCCTCGCAGAATACCGAGCAGCATCTCGGGGCTCTCCCCACCACGTGCCGGTAGCGCCCCTGAGCCAGCTGCGACCACTACACATGTGTCCCTTGGCGTAAGCGCTTTCGTAGAAATGTGTTCTTACCTAACGCCTTGGATCGGTGTTTTTAAAGCTGAGTGTCACGATCATGAAACCAATTTCTGGGTCACGGTCATCATTTTAAATCACAGGAGAGAGTAGAACAGAAACCAGAAAGGGAATACCACCTGTTGTAAGGATATGAAGTATTATTTGTGAAACTTTGGTGTGTGGATGTGTGTGTTGGGGGTGCTGGGTTGTGGTGTGACACCTATTTTCTTTTTTACCATGCGGCTCTATCAGAAAAGTTGGAAGGTTCGTTAACTTTGACCTTCCTCAAGAGTTGTTCCAAGAAAGAGCCAACGAGGGATCACTTCATTTCTTCGTCGTCCAATTCTGAGCATTACTCAGGAACTACATTCACTGAATTCCACGATGACCCATCATGGGTTCTCCTTAGCTCCGAAGCCCCAGAGAAATAGGCCTCCTTCCTTGGCAGGGGTGCTCAGGCTCGTGGCTCAGGAGCCGCGAGGACTAAGTCAGCTGCTGTGTTTCTTCTTGACCCTAATGCTGGAGGCCCTAGGTTAAGTGTTCAACCCAACCACAGTGAGTGTCCTTAGTTAGGATTCTAAACCCACACCCTTTCGCAACGGTCTTTGCCTTGTCTTATGTGAGCGATTTTCAGATGGTTCTCAGCCTGTCCTGTGAGGGCAATGATGTGTCCCATAGCCCTTTTTGGGGGGCACCTGGAACCTAAATTGATCAAACAACCAGCATCTAACAACAAAAACACAGAACTCCACTGGCTGCCCACACAAGGGCAGAAGGCACAGTTCCTGTGCCTGAAGATTTTTCCCATGCACAGAGCACATGCTCTCGCCTTGGCATCCCCTAACCTCTACTCAAGGATCACTGTGGTGCCCATCACTGTGCCACTGGCTGCGAGTGATTCTCCTGTCTCATGGGGAAAAGTATTGGTGACATGGGTGCTTGAGCCCCTCATTATCTCCTTTTTCCAGGGGAGAAGACATGCACAGAGAGGCTAAGTGGCTTGCCCACCACCCTGACTCAAACCTCTTCCTCTTTGCCGCTGTCCCATCCATCCCATCACCCTCACGCCACCTCCGGCAGGCATCTGCGCTTCGGCATCCCAGCACCTACCCTCAGAGGACACACTTTCCTCCTTTCCCACCAAGACGCTATGTACGCGGCTAGCAATTATGGGTGATATTTATGACATCGCACACAAGCCTCCTTTTATCTTTCCCAGCTCCCTTTGTTTATATATCAAATGGAACAGCGTTCACCCTCTTCAAAGGAAGAAGGAGAGGCAGTGGTGTGGAATGAATCCTTCAGAAGTGGAGTTTGACGGTGAGTGAAAGATTTATTCAAACGAGAGGGTACGGGGACCGGTCACGTGCCTGTCATTTATAGCATCGCGATGTGCTCTATGCCATTAACTTTTAATTAACTCAATTAGAGCAGAATGTCTGACACCACAATGAGCACATCTAAACACCCCTGTTGGTGTCATGTTAAATTAATGTCTCTGAATGGCAGTCTCTTCTTGCATTAATGGTTTGCCATCTGGTTCTGTTCACTGTCCCTGGGACCGATGTGTTGGTCACATCTGAGTTGTGCCCGTGGTCCCCTGTGCACACTCAGCCCCAGAAAGCCACATCTCAGACTAGGATGCTGCGCACCAAGCCCTTCACAGACGGTCTTCCTCCCATGTGCACGAGCAGCAACACCAGTATCCACGCAGGTCTCCGCTGGTATTTGTCTCCCCCTCGTGCATCCACTAAACTGCTTAGGTAAGGGGGAGTCTAATTTTTTAGGTGGTTTCACCTTAACAATCAGAAAGCAGGACTGTTAACACAGGCCATTTTCGACTGCTGCAATTTCAAACCAGACACGGCTTCCTTGGCTCTTCAGCTGAAAATGTTAGCAGTCAAAATGGTTTTTTACAGCCAGACTTGAGCTGTGCTGCTGTAAAGCTATGCTTTTCCACTAAATCAATGCCTTTACTCATCTTAATGAACATTATTACTACAATTCACTATCTAAATTTAAAAAAATAGCTCAAAACAACCACCCATTTGTGCTTGGTTATAAAGGCCTGGTTTCATCTATCACCTTACACATTTAATCAAGTGTATGCAAAAATAAATCTTTAAAATGATCACCACTGCTGATGTGTGGTCTCACTGGTTCATCTTCCTAACGGAGTCACAGAAGCACCTTCCCCTGACAGGTTTCCTTCAAGAACTTCTCAGGTTGTAGACCCAACTTGGGAGAACCTGGGCAGATGGGGACCAAGAATGGAGCTTAAACGCGGGAGCGGGTGGAGAGAGGATGACATCCCTGAGCCTTGGCCTTTGGGATTGGTGTGAATGCACCTTACATTTCTATCTTATCCTTCCACTTTTAGCAAAACAAAAAATACAGGTGGATTCCTCTTAAGCTGAAGTATACAGCCGTTCTTTGAATTTGCCAAACAACCACGATTTTCCCTCCTCTTAACCTTTGCACATTCTGTTCCTCAGTCCACGAAACACCACTTTCTCTGTTTGACTAACTCCTGCTCACCCTTGCGAAAGAAGGATCGGGAACTTAGAATGAGAGCATTTGTGGGCCCGAATAACCTCAAAGAAGCAATTCTTCATGAATACATATTTCAGATCTTTAAAAAAAAAAAATCCCAGATGCTGAGCTGATTTATAGATACCCGTGCAATCTCTAACAGCCATGGGAGGTTGGGTGCGTGTGAAATCCTTCTAGGTTTGACCACAATCAGGCCACCGGCTTCCCCTCTCTGATGCCTACTGTGTGCTGAGTACATTGCCGTATATCTGACCTACACCGTCCCGTGTAATCTTCAGAGGAGCCACATGTCTAAGGACCCAATCCCACTTTACAGACAAGGAGACAGAAAGGGCCAGGACACTTGTCCACACCAGGAAACGGCAGAGCTGGCCACTGCACCCAGCCCTCCTCACACCACAGCGCCCACTTTATCACAAATTCCGAAAACATCACAACTGAAGTTGTCCCATTTTCTTACTCATCCTGCTATCGAACGGGAAAGCAATGAATCCAGATGCTGAGACGGTGATTTTCAAGGCTTACGGGAGTCGCCGACATCTGGACCAGCACAGGCTTGCAGAAGGAGCCAAGCTGGGGGAGGGCAGTAATCAAGGCTCTAGGACGGGTGAACCATTCTTTGCTGACCATGATGGCAGCGACTTTCTCGTGTGGAGTAAATGCCAAATCCCTGAATGTGCTCATGAAGACATCTTCCAACATTTAAAAGCCTTAATTGTCTTTATCTGTGGGAAAGCCATTTTTTGCACGCATTCCTAATTTTCTAATGCAAATGCAAATGCCCACCTTGCAACCAACCCTAGTTTCAAGCTGGGGAAGAGGGTGGGGGTCTGGCTGTTTGGGGCATCTCTCCACTTCTCTTTTTAATTGCAGAGCCCACCTCCATGGCCCCACAGCCCATGCTGAGAAAAGTCCTAATGTGCCCAGACTTGGTACAATTAGTTTCAAGGACTGAATCCTCAATCTTTTCATTAGTCAATTTCCTCTTTTTTTTAAAATTAAAAATAATAGCAAGAAGTTTTGTGCATTCCTGCTGCTTCGTGAGCCATCTGTCACAGACACCTTGGGCAAAGAAGCTACGAAAAGCATGAGGAGCACTTTGATCAGAAAAAAAAAAAAAGAAAAACAACAAAAAACAAGAAAGAGCTGGCCTCTTGCTTTTGGGCAGATGAATTTCAGCATCTCTCCCAGCATTATTCCCTAGTAGGGACATTATTACAAGGACTTTAATTGATCCTATTAGACTTGATATAGGAATCAGTTATCTTTAGAGTTACCGTCAGCCAGTAAGAGAGGCTGGGTGAGTCACTTTTATTGTTGGTCTCAAATTGGAAGAAACACAAATTAGCTAAGCAAAATCCTGGAGAAATATCGAATAGATTCAAGGTTTCAGTTTTTTTACAGTGTATTTATGCCCATCTCCATGCACGTTGGATTTGAAGCAGCTTGCGCAGCAAATCGTGGTGATGGGGAATTGCAAAAAGGAGAGAATGTTGACATTGCGTGCCGTCCTTGGATGTTACTATGGCGGAAGGACCACCCTGACCCTGTGCGTCTTGTCGGTCAAAGCCAAAGGGAGAAGTATGGTGGGTAAATGCCGCAAATTGCTCACGGGGATGGTGGGTGGGGAAGAACGCATGCACGTTATCAAAGGCAGTCCTGGTTCTCGGATCACGAGTCTTGCCAGAGGACCCCAGCACCATTAACCCTCAAATCTGCCTGATGCAGCAGGAGGACTGGGTCCCCGCAGCGAGCCAAGCGCTGTCTCCCACATCACAGGGTCGCTCAGGGACCTAGCTGCAGCCCATCTGCCAGCGGGGGCGGCCAAGGCTGGGTGACTAATAAAATGGAGCTCCTCAGCTCATTCCCACACCGAGGTACCTTTCCTTGTTTCAGAAACTCGGACCAGACCCAAGACCACTCATTCTCTTGGCCTCAGTGGGCCGGCTCCCTACAATTTGATGCTGAGCAGGTTGGTATTACCAGAAAGGTTTGGGAGCATCAGATTGCATTATCTGTAGGTACTACGTAGGCGTGAGTGTGAGCACAGAGGGCGGAGGGCCTGAGTTTTCCAGAGATGCACACGTCTCACACACAGGACCCGCACATGTGCACAGACAGCTGTGCGTGCGTCATGGTGCGGCACCATGGAAATCACCGTAATAGCAGTAGCCAATGCTTAGAGAACCTCCTGTGTGCCAGGCCCCGTTCTAGCACATCCTGGGGTCTTAGTTAAGGGGGTTCAGAGCATGGCAACAGCCTGTCTGGTCCAACCACCATAAACTGACACCTGAAAAAGCCACGTGGTTGGTGAAGCAGCCCCCCTACCTATCCCCCGGGGCTAGGTAACCCTCAGGTGGACAGCTCCCTAATGTCATCAGCTCAGCCCTGCTTCACTCTCCCACGTGCTTTACAACCAACTGCATAGGCATCCCATGGCTGGTGTGCTGGGGTCTCTGGGCAGAACCACGCAGGCTGCCTCCTACTTCCATCACACCTGGTGAGAAGTGCAGGGGCAGAAAGCAGCTTTCTAGGGTCATAGTCATGTGACACACGGAGCATTCAGGTGCAGAATCCAGAAGAACGGCTGGCCCAGGGTAACTGCTGAGAGATGCCACACCCACCCGGGACCAAGTCCCCCTGCAAACTGTGAGCCCATGGGAAGCCTTTTAAGGATTCATGAGACAGGAAAAAAGGCAGCTTGGAAAATCTTGATACCAGAAAAAAAAAAAAAAAAAGCCTGCATTCTCGCTTTCTTTTAAAGATTTTATTTTTAAGTAATCTCTACACCCAACTTGGGATTTGAACTCACAACCCCGAGATCAAGAGTCACATGTCCTACCCACTGAGCCAGCCAGGTGCCCCCACCACCCACCCCCCTCCGCTGGAAAAGCAACTTTTAAAAACTGAATTTAACCTTATTTTAAAGTTTTCCCCAATTATTTTATTTTGAGGAAGACGGCAATAATAACAATGGTAATAAGAGTTATGGTTTTCTCTTGTTTACTGAGTGCGTCCTCAGGGGCAGGAGCTGTGTTCTGGACTGACCCATGCTGCCTCCAACTGCCCAGGGCCCTGTGAGTGAGCTCTGGTGAGAAGACCTGCTTTGAAAATCAAGACTCAGAAGTCCAAACAGTTGAGGTCACCCGCCCAAAGTCAGATGGGATTGGAAAATAAGGCCATATGCCTCCTGAGCCCATTGTTGTAACTGGAGATTTGTTATCCTCGGCACTACTGACATAGGGACTAGGTCATTCTTTCGGGGGGGGGAGGGGGCTGCTGTCCGGTGCACCGCGGGATGCCCAGTGGCACCCTCATGCCTTAGGTG
The DNA here is from genome assembly GCA_003697995.1 of Taxidea taxus jeffersonii. NCBI lineage: Eukaryota > Metazoa > Chordata > Mammalia > Carnivora > Mustelidae > Taxidea > Taxidea taxus. The sequence continues at coordinate 60,488 of ML093147.1, forward strand.
CTGCTGCACCCCCTTTGCCATTCACGATGATCCAAAATCCAGACTTTGCCAAATGTCCTCTGGGGGGTAATCACCTCCGTGCACCCCCAAGCAGGCTGAGCCTTAATCAATGTGCTCCACCCCCCATCCCCGTGGCTGGGATGCCAACATCTGCCAATGGGCCACATCACACAATGACTTGTGACACTGATGTGGCCCAGCCTGAGTCTTCAGCGGTCTTTAGCACAAGAGAGGATGATGAGATTTGCTTTAAAAAACAGGTGCACTCCTAAAATGTTTTCCATAAACACGAGTTCATAATGGTTTTAAGATGATCATCCTTGCTTAATAAAATCTTATTTCCCCATTTGCATTCATTAGGAAGTTATGGCCATGATTATATTAACCGTAATATCCTAATAAATACTTGCCTAAAGATGTAGCAAACACATCAAGAGAGATTAAAACTTTCTCTTCAAATTTTAAAAATGCCATGCATATCCTAAAATAAAAAATATACCTGGGGTAGGGAGGCTAGCTCATATGCATGCTTGGCACAGAGGCGTAAGGATGGAAAGGCGGACATTGTAAAAGCTGGGATTTTTGCAGAGGTTAACCCTGCTGTAGATGTCTACGCAGGGTGAACTAGCCTCGAGGGTCTTCCAGGGGATCAGAGAGAGCCACACCCTCTGGGTCTGCATGTTAAGTGCTTGAAAAGCTCAGCTGGGTCAGGGAAGTCACTTTTCCCCATACGTACCTTCCTCCAGGCAACCTCAACTCTGTGTCCCCCCCAGGTAACCTGGAGCAGCACCCTGATTCTACCACCAGAGTCCTCCAAACCCCTCTCCTGAACTAAGCCTCCAGCTGCCATCCAACGGTGGTCTCCAAGGTGGGGAGACAGTGTCTCTGTTCCCCAGCCCGGCCACCTCCCTCTCAGAGGCCTGGGCTCTCAGCTAGGACACCCGGAGACAGGTAACTCACCCCCTGATAGTTCTTCAGCTCTACGGGGAAGCTAACCAGGACTGAAAGCATCTTATCTTAAACACAGTGATAATTCGAATTACTGTCACACTAATACCCCATTGCTATAATCATTAGGCTCCAGGCCTTGGTACCAATGGTCTTAGGTCACTAGGGTTATTGGCCCCTTTGTCTCTTCCTCACGTCCCTATTGCAAAGAAACAACTATTTCATTGGTGAACGACACCGCCGTTTTAGGGGCTGTTAGCCAAGTGTTTATAGAAAGAACCTGTAGTTACAATGTTAACAGATGCGGCTCTTTTATTGGGAAGAGCTCATCCAAACAGGAGACTGAAACTGTTTCAGATCCAATTTTTGTTTGTGTGTGTGTGTGTGTGTGTGTATAATCTCTAGCACTAATTTCAAAGTTTGCAAATGCTACTCGTTCCAAGAATGCAAAATTTGTAAAGTCGAGTTCACTGTAATTTCCTGTACCATTGTCTTAGAATAGACTTCATTCAGAGACAGAGATGTTCATTCTCAGTCGTGTGGTGTTGCGCCTTGGTTCCTCCTTGGGTTTGTTTGATTTGCTCTTCTGAGTATCCATTTGCTTCACCTACAAATCGGCTATATCGATGCAACCTCTCTTCTAAGCTTGTTACGAGGTTTAAATGAGATAAATCGGTGAAGCTTTAACAGAGTACTTCAAGTGGAGAAAGTCATGGTCATTAGTGACTGTACAGAGCACTTGAAGTTTACTGGGGCAGTGCTGTGCTGATGAATGGTTGACAAGACCAGCTCTCTGAGAATGTGAAAAAGCCTTGGGTTATAGTGTCCTCCCCCTCCGATGGTGCAAACATTCCTCTCATGGCTGATACTGGGCTACAAAAGCCAAACACGGGATTGGAAAGAGATTCTAACAATCCCTGCGAGAACTGGGAGGGCACAATATCCTCTTCTTTGCCTGGCTGATGGATCTCAAAAACAGGTTCTGTGTGACACGTAACTTGTAACTTGCTGAAGAGAATCAAGTACTGGGAAGCACTCAAGGAAAGCTAAGGTCGAGGTCCAGGCGTCAAACACTGGGAGTGAGGCTCTGGGGGAGATCCCCAAGGTACCAGGATGGGAAATGGCATTGCATTTTTCCTCCACTCAAAACTATTCCTTAAACATTATTATTTTTATTTTATTTTTTTAAGATTTTACTTATTTATTTGACAGAGGGGGAGAGATCGCAAGTAGGCAGAGAGGAAGGCAGAGAGAGAAGAAGTAGGCTTCCTGCTGAGCAGAGAGCCCGATGTGAGGCTCGATCCCAGGACCCTGGGATCATGACCTGAGCCGAAGGCAGAGGCTTTAACCCACTGAGCCACCCAGGCGCCCCTCACTCAAAACTATTAAGGATCATGGAGAGACCACAACTTCCAGTTTAGTCCCTGAGGACAAAGAAACGGGATGAGGGATTATGGACTCAAAGAATGAAAGACATTATCAGATTTTTGGCCAGAAATAAAGGCACAAGGTTAATGCTGGGTTTAGTTTTGGGGATACACCAAGGAGACGGTGCAAATGTTCATCTGCCGATGATCCACACGGGCAGTGGACAACACTGGTTTTTAGGAGAGAGCTCTAGGCAGGACAGGGGAGCTCCCCACTTATAGTGCTGGGTGGTGAGGCTGTGGGTTTAGATTGGAAAAGACAGAAATAGAAAAAAGGAAAGGGAAGAAACTTGGGGAAGTCTCTGTTTGAGATGAGAGGAATAGAAATTCATGAATGTTTCGGGGGAAAATTTCTGAGATACAAGGGGAACCTGGAAAGTTAGAAGCACAGGGTCTAAGAGGAAAGAGATTTGCTACATTGTGTGAATTCTCTTCATCTCTCAACCTGTTGATGAGGCTTTAGTCTTACTTTCATTTGCAGTTATTAACTTCGTGAAATAATTTTTAGCGTGCTGCCCTTATGCCTGCATATCACAGTACTTTCTGTTGGGGCTTTGGTGCTAGGGATTGAGGACAAGTCTCTGATCAGCTCCCAGGAACACAGGCAAGACTGCCAACAGCCGCAAAGATACATCCACTCCCGGAGAACACCGCCCCAGAGTTTAGGATTTTGACTTCTCCTCTGTTCTCTCTCTGTCTCCCTGCAGGCAAACATATGCATGCTGTTCTGCCTCTTCCTGGTCTCCTCTTCCTGTCCCCTCCTTGCTGCTCTCCTGGCCCTGTTCCTGCTGATGGGAGCGATGGGGCTGTGAGTGGAAAGGCCAGTGGGTTCCCACACCCTACTGATCGGGCGGAGGTGGATGGGCCCCTCAGAAACCAGATCCATCTCGTCTTCCCCACACTGAACTTTCTGCTTCTTCTGCCCAGCAGCCAGGTACCCCCTGGACTTCCGAGACAGAGCTGTGTAGACAGCGGGACAAAGGACCCTATTATACTGGTGACATTTTAAGAGCAGCAGCTCTCTTTAGGAATCATCTGTCCTTCAGAAGCACGTTGTTACTCGCCACGACTAACTAGCTGACATTAAGGGGGGTGCATTCAGGCTGTAGGTTTCTGGATGTGTCATTGAAACACTGTTTTTTGCGCCGATTGAAAGGATGTAGAACTATGGGTGGGGTGGATACCCTTCACGAGGGAAGCCAATTCACATATCCAAGATTCAATTAAAAATAAACCACATTGTTAAAAATGATACAGATGATAACTTCTCTCTTTTTTTCCCCAGGCTTTATGGAAAACCCAAAGTAACCTCAGATGGGAAAAATAATAAGCCAAACATTTAAAGGTGATTTACTGCAGGGTGGCAGTTGGGGGGTGTGATATGCAAATCTGGGTAACATACATGTCTAAGAGATGTTTTACAGGCAATGTGCCAAACACTGTGTCCATGTTTTTTCCCCATAAAAATGACGAGGGGCCCTACCCTCAAGATGTCCAGGATATAACAGAGAGGAGAGTTATGGGATCATGACACAGGTGGGGGGTATGTGTCACCAAAGCACATGCAAAGACAGGCCCTCACCAAATCTGCTTTTAATGTTTCCGGCTCCTCATAACTGGGCCACTGAGATCCCCATTTGGAGCGCATTCTCCCCGACGTGTCCAAGTTAATTATATCTGGTGCAGAACAGGTACTTAGAGGCCCTGCCCACCAGTGGGCTTCGATGAAATGACCTGCCAAAAGCCCAAATCTCCTTTCTCTCCAATCAGACCTGCGAATGGGTTCTTCCCCTTCTTTCTGGGATGGCATAGATCAAAGAATCTTCCGTTCTAAAAATTCATAGGATCCCTCTGTCTAGAGCTTAAGACCTGACTCAAGCATTCTGACATCCAATTTCAGCCCTCCCCCAAACCAAATCAGACATCTTTCCTGGTTCATGCCAGTCATCACCAGAATGCGGAAGCCACTCCAACTCCCCACTGGTGATGGGTGTGCAAAGGCACTGGGGCAGCAGGTGACATTGAAGAAATGACAAGCAGTTCACTGTGGCAAGAGCAGAAGCAGTATCTGGAAAGGCTGGAGTGGAAGGGGAAGGAAAATTGAAGAAGGAAGAAGATGGTGCAGAGTCCATGTCCCGTACGGACTTATGCTGAAGTCAACAAAGAAGCCCTGGTGGTTTAAGCAAGTAATCATCAGATCCAGTGTGAAGCTACTGGCAGCAACACTGGAGAAGACTAGACATAGGTGTCTCAAAGCCAAAAGAGAGTGTCTCACCTGTCTACCTGAGTCTCAGTGAGCAAGTATTACACTTGAGAAAGTGATGCTGGATGGAACCAGAGAAGATGGATTTCATAGATCAAACCAATAGGAAGTGGTGATTGCTTCTAAAAGTATGTGTTCTAGAAGCCAACCAACCTCAAAAGCAAATGGAGGTGAATGATCCACAGAGAAGCATAGAGATGAAGAGTGTCAGGCCAAGGGTATGACTCAGAAGTTACGGAATCTCAGGGAAGGCAGAAGTGGGCAAAGCAGAAAATCGAAGTGAGGCCATGATGAGGATAAGATCAGGAGTGCGGTTGGGAATGCAGATCGAAGTAGGCCAGGAAGGAAATAACCGTACACCACTCGAACGGGGAAAAGAGTAAATTTTACTAACAAAAATACTGTGTCCTTTTCAAGATTTCACATAAAAATGTCCCACAGGTGGATTTTTAAAACTTCCTCTTAGAAAACATTAGTACAAATCGGGCTCTTGTTTTATCAATGATTCTAAAGCAAATGCATCTGGAGGATGAATAAATTCCAGTCTAAATACTTAATGAAATAAAAGCCTATTGCAGGGGCACCTCGGGGGCTCAGCCAATTAAGTGTCTGCCTTCTGCTTAGGCCATGATCTCAGGGTCCCGGGATCAAGCTCTACATTGGGTTTCTCTGCCCAGTGTGGAATCTGCTGCTTCTACTGCCTCTGCCTGCCCTGCCCCCCAGCTCATGCTCTCTGTCAAATAAATAAATAAAATCTTAAAAAAATATATTAAAGCCTATTCTGAAATCTTGATTGTAACAATAAATAATAACTAATTCAGATTTAGGCAAAAAACTTCCTGGCTACAAGGAACCCGATTCGATTATGCTTTTTAATATGCTGAAAACGCATTTAAAGTGTATTTCAAAGCTCCAGATCTAACCCTGGTTAATGTCCCCTGCGTGGAGAAACAATCTGAATTTCCATTTCAAATGAGAAGGCCAATTATTTAGTTAACAGAGAACACCTTGACTATAGGTTTGTATAGACCACAAGTAACCATTCTAAGTCTGGGCGGGTTTGTTAGGTTTCACATTCTAAGGAGCCCACATTTGCTTCAGCATTTTCTTAGTACCTCTGAGCAGCGTCTGAGACATCACTGAAATTAACCATTATCTGTCCGTGCCGAAGTGTAAAGTAGAAGGTAAATCACAAATTTTAAAATGGCCTTTTCCCGCGATGGATTTTCTCCAGTGTTGGATGTTAAGCTTAATGACACTGGGATCACGTTCCCACCAAAACTTCCTGCGCTCATTTCCTACAAAGCAGACATCTTCTAAGATGCTCCGTTAAGGGGGTGGGGGTTTGCCCCTGGCCAGGCGAGGCTGCACCCTTAGAACCTACGGGTAAAGAAGCCAGTTTAACTGGCAGGGTACAGAAAAGAGCTAACACACAGGACCAGAGTCACCTGTCCCTCCAAACGCTTGCTTCCAAGAATGCCTCTTGCCTGGCATTTGGAACTTGGATTTGGGGAGGGTTCTCACTATTCCCTACCTGATAGGAGGGATTCAGTGTACCTGACCTGTCTGTGCAGAAATACATGGTTTATGCTGGAGTCCTTCCAGAAGTCTGGAATCTTGCCGCGTGCCAGGCAGAGGATGTCTATGTGACCAGTCCGCGATAACAACCCTGGGCTCTTGGTCTCCGGTGAACCTCTGTAGCAGGTGTTCCCCAGTGGACACGGTCTGTGCTGGGAGAACTAAGTCCGTCCTGCGTGGTGATCGCTTAGGAAAGGGCCCCTGCAGCTTACGCCTGGTTTCCTTAGAGCTCCGCTTGGCACATCTTTTCCCCGTGCGGATTCTGCTCGGTCTCACAGGCCGAGTGCCCGAGTTCTAGAGAACTACCACAAGTGGGGGTGGGCTCGGGGGCCCGGACACACAGCGCCCACCAACACTTTTCCAGAAACGGCGTTCTGTGGAACTTAGGGAAACAGTGCTCCGTGGGCCCGATGGATCAAGGGAAGGCGTGTCCGACACAGAGCACCGTTCCTGGCGGAGGAGACAGCAGACGGCTCGGTGAAACGGTTCCTCCGTCCCCGGTATCAATACTAACAAAATTCTGGGCAAACAGGAATTCCGGAGACCGCCTCTAAGCATCAGCCACGAGCTGTGCCCAACGCCCCGCACACCGCGACCGCTCACTGGCGGGTTGCTGAATGCGTTATCGGGCCTTTATTCACCAAGTGCTGTGCCGACGCGGTGAGGTCCATCGAGGGCGAGCTGCCGGAGCCCCCTCGGAGCGTGCAAAGCGAAAACAAGCACCACGAGGAGAGCCAGAGCTGGAGACGGCCGTGCAGAGCAGGCGGCGTTGAAACCCGAATGGAGGCAGGAGGAACGGGTCAGTGCACCGTGGCCGGGCAGAAAGCTTGGCCCTCGTGTCCCGTTTCTCATTTCCGAGGCAGAGGTGCGGCGGGGCATCAGGATTCTTCTCTGCAGATGGGGCTGGGCGGCCCCGTGAAGACCTTCTCCGCCAAGTCGGGGGAGCCCCCTGCGAAGTCTTCTTGGCTCAGGCGATGCGGCAGCTGTGAAAGTGTCTCCCCCCAGGCCAGCTGGATAGTGTTGGTTTCGCGGATTTCTTACCCCAGCAACA
>ML093147.1:68154-114189 GCA_003697995.1 Taxidea taxus jeffersonii
TGCTGACTAACACGGTCTCCAAGAAGACAATCCCCCAAAACAGCTTCTGGGGATTCTCCCAGGGGCTGCTGCTGTTCCTGGAGCCAAGAATCCACCTGTCCCCTGGGGATTCTCCCTCACTGATCGGATGGCCTGAAGGCACCATGGATCTTGTGGCCGCCACTGTCATTGGTGGGCTCGCTCTCTGAGGCTCTCACCCCACCCCACTCCCTATAAACCCAGCCCATCCTGACTGGGCCACTCACCTCCTCCAAACACATCTGCTTTAGAAAAACTTGGTTTGCGTTTACACGGGCTACAATTCAGAAAATGTTGGAGGAAATCCTTTAGCACCATCAGACGACCAACATGTTTATCTAAGAGCATCCTGATAGGGCACAGGCTTCCTCTGGGTGCCTGCTCCTCCCAGTCACCCCACCTCCCTATATGGTGATCTGTCCTGTCTTTTGACTCAAGGCAAACCTCCTAATCACTCTCAATGCCTTTTTCCCTCACATTCTACTTTAAATCCATAGCAAATTCTGTTGCCTCTTTTTTCGAGACTTACCTTTTTTTTTCGAGACTTATCCAACCCCTTCTTACCACCTCTGCCCTAACCACTTTGACCTAAGCTATACCCTCTCTCAGCTGCGGCCGTCACCTCCTGTTGGGCTCTCTGTGTCCACTGCAGCCCCCTTCATCTGTTTCCCATAGCCCTGCCAGAAAATCTGGCGGAAGACATGTCACATTGTATCCTGCCTCCGCTCAAAACCTTTAGTGTTTCCCATTTCACTCAGAGGTGGAAGTACCCACAAAGACCTACAAGGCCCTGCATGATCTCCTTCCTCCCCCTCCTCCCTTCCTTAAACATATTGAACTCACTTCTACCCCAGGGCCTTTGCATGTGCTGTCAGGGCTGTTGAAAGGGGTCCAGGCTCTGGGGAAAGAATTGGGGCCACTCAAGCAAAAGCAAAGGTAGAGCTGCTAAAAATATTTCCCTAGGATTCTCCCTGAGCTCCTTCCCAGACTGTAGGACCCTGTCTTCTGTAATACTCTCTGCCCAGTGTGGCTGGCTGATCAGCTGTGTGGCTCCCTTGCCATGCAGATTTCTGCAGAGCTCACATCCTTCTCCTTCATCAGGCCTCTCCTTAAATGTCTCCTCTTCACAAAGGCCAGCCCGGACCATCACATATAAAATAGGATATCGTTCACTCGTTGCTTTTTCTATTCTCCTCACCCGCTTTAACTTCACTCAGGGGCATTAATGACCACGTGTGTGCTCTCCAGCTGTCCCTTCCTGAAAGCAGGAACTCTGGGTTATTGCTTAGTGCCCTGAACAGGATCTGACAGGTCGTAGGACTCGAACAGCCATCTGCTGAATTCATGAGGGCGTGAATGAGTGAGTGGGGGGTAGGTGGGAAAAATAAGCACCCTTCAGAACAGAGTCACAGGAAATACACGGGCTCTAAAGATGCCATCCTTTCTGTCTTCTCGACATGCCGGGAACCCCAGAACCTCCGAGAAAGGTCTGCAGTTACACGGAGCTACACAGAGCCGACCAGTACGATGCCCCTGGCTCCCTGGGAACCAAAGAAGACCATCCTGGGTCACGGAGTTGTGACTCTTACCATGGCAAACGGCTGTTTTTTTAAGATTAAAAGATATTAATTGCCTTCAGTAGACAATTGGTGTTGAGAAAGGGCTTTCCCCTCTTCCCTCACGGACCGGTGGCCAAGCCTCCGGGCAGTGAAGCGCTGACTTCATTCCCTCCTGCCATTCGTCTTTTTTTATTTCTGACTTGAGGAGCTAACCCTGCTGCTCTCCCTCTGCCATGATAACTTACACCCGAGCCACGGCAGATCTTTCACGTTAATGAAACCTTGCTCTGTTTCTCTCAAGAATGACATGGGCAGGGCTGTTAAACAGCCAGTGTGAAAAGACGGACGGTGTCTTCAGAGTGGGAAGTGAAGCATTAGCCCCCCCAGCCCGGTGCTGATTCTTGGCTTCTTAAGCTTTCCTTGAGGGTGTGACCAAGAAGCCTTCGACAGCACACACAGGACAGTCCGCAGTGACTGATCTCTCCGATCTGAAAAAGAATTTCATTCAAGGCCCCGGCTCTGCTCTTAGCCCAGAGGTGAGGACGGCAGGACACCTGTGTTCTTTACAACTAAAGTCAGAACCAAAGAAGGCTGTCTGGCCTCCGTCTAAGTCAGAGCTGGTTCTCTGGATTTGGAGACAGCTTTATGCAGAAGGAAGAAGAAAGTATTCAAAAAGGGATATTATCTTAAAACACAAGTCAACATTGGTTGGATAAATAGAGAGTTTGAAAGATTCAACTCAATCAGAATTTTCTGATTCTGAGATGAGAGAGACTAGGGTCTTCCCTGATAGTCCAGCCCAGAACCTACCTGGAACCAACCTATGTAAGAAACAAGGACCACTGTGGAGACAGACTCCCGCTTGCACACTCACGAGTTGCCCCTAGGATTTCAGCTGCTGCTGGAGATCCCGTCTCAACAAACAGAGTGGCTCACTTAATGGGCCAGCGTAAGAGGAAAAGCAAGACCCTTTCCTCAGTCCCCATCTCATTCTCTTGACAGAATGGAGCTTGGCAAACAAGCATTCAAGGGGAAGGAACACAGTGCAACAGGAAGACAATGGACCTTGACATGGGAACACATGGGAATAAATTCCCACTCTTTTGCCTTCTGGTTGGTGATATGACCCCGAGCATAGTTATATCACATCTGGGAGCCTCATTTCTTCAAAGTGCGGCAGCGTAAAGCCTGGATGGATTACCAGAATCAAAAGGCACACACAGGGCGCCTGGGTGGCTCAGTGGGTTAAGCCTCTGCTTTCAGCTCAGGTCATGATCTCAGGGTCCTGGGATCGAGCCCCGCATCGGGCTCTCTTCTCAGCGGGGAGCCTGTTTCCCCCACCCCCTGCCTGCCTCTCTGCCTACTTGTGATCTCTGTCAAATAAATAAATAAAATCTTAAAAAAAAGGCACACATGATGTTTAGCAAAGCATCTACTAGATGCTCAGTTCTGTGCACTCAACATAAAATATCTCCTTTTGTCTCGACAAAAGCTCTAGGAAGTGGGTCCTATCATTTCTCCCTTCTACAGATGAGCCACAGATTAAGCCACTTGCCCTGAAGGACACAGCTAGTGAGAGGTAAAGCTAACGGAACACAGACTTGAGTGATGCTACAGGAGGCGTTTTTGCTCATGGTTTCCTGGATCTGCAGTTACCTGTAGAGTAGCCAGCAGCCACGAGACCATTTAAATTGAAATGAACTAAAATTAAATAAAGTGAAAAGTTCAGTTTCATAATTACATTAGCCATGGTTCCCGAGCTCGCTACCTACCGTATTGGACTCCCCTACATTGGACAGCAAGACACAGACATTTCCGCCACTGCACACAGTTCCCGTGGACCACACTTGTCCAGGCCCTCCCTGATATGCCAGGCAGTGGGTTTAGGAAAGCACTAATGCACGTGAAGTCTGACAACGTTAAAATACACACTGGCTTCACCAGGCTCGATCGCAGGGGCTCATCCGGGTTGCAGGGAAGCTGAAGGTGACTCAGTCTGGGGGTCCACTTCAAGGAGAAGAATGCAAAGTCACAACACCACACTGGGAACAGGGTTTCAGAAGGAGTCCCTACAAATAAAGGGCCCTAAAAGTTCAGCTTTCTTAGTGTCATGGTCCCTTGCTCCTCTCTCGGGAATAAAGACATAAGCGTGGCCCACCAAGCCGTGGTCATTGACACACTGCCATGGTGTGGGTTCCCCATCAGCTGAGGTGGGCGAACCCTGCCCTTCCATCCTCTCTCGGTGGCCAGTCTTGTGTACTGAACCTCTCTTTGGGCTTTATTTTCCTCAAATTATCTGATATGGAGGAGTCGCCCATGCTGCTTTGGAGAACACGGCGGGACAGCCTCCTGATCTTCCCGTCCCCCTTGGCCTTGCCCGCCTTTCCCTCCACCCCTCTCCCTGCCCCCACCTCCTCCTCACACCTGGGTTTCCTGTCCTGTCACTCTCTCCTCCCTCACCATTTTTATTTCATGATTTAAAGAACGCTGAGGTGAAGTCACAAAATCCACAATTTTGAGTGCGTAAGTGAAGGGCATTTAGGGAATTCACAGTGTCGTCCCACCATCACCACTGTCTAGTTCTGAAGCATTTTCATCGCCCTAGGAAAGCCCATGCCCGTTACTCCCCGGGAGTCTGCTTTCTGTTTCTGTGGATTTCCCTACCAGAGACATTTCTATCAGTGGAAGCGTACAACACGTGACCTTTTGTGTCCGACTTCTTTCCCTTGGCACCATGTTTTCAAGGATCCTCCTCATTGGACCTCGTGCTTTTGTGTGGCTGAGCAATACCCCACTGTGTGCCCAGACCTCATGTATCAGCTCACGGACTCGCTTCCTGGCCGACTAAAACAACAGGAAGCGAGAAGAGCTTGGTTTCCGCTACGTTCATGGAGAAAGGCGGCCCCAGGGTCTCCAGAATCCTTTTTCTAGAATGCCAGGCCATATAGCATCCCAGGGAAGTGTCTCTAAGCTGACTGCTCCTTTCTGATCTCATTAATTAAATATTTGTTCTCACCAACATTATCCACAGTGTGTTTTCTTAATAATGCTTGATAGTTCTTATGGGAGAATGCTGTTGAAAGTTTCGGTTCTTAAATATGCAGGATATGCTGGTTTAAACAGGCGTCTCGGAGCGCAGGTCTCTAAAATGTCTTCGCTGTGTTAAATGAGCGCTGTGAATTTTAAAGAAGCAATTATAATTTTCAATGTTTCCCAAACTTTCAATGTTCCCCAAATGTTCCCAAGGGAGTGCGTGTGTGTGTGTGCTCCGATGGACATGTCTCAGTTCTTATATTTCTCAGAAACACTTTGAAAAAGCTATGCTATATTAATACCTGAATCCTTCTCAGGTCCACGTAACTGGGGTGGGGGCCCCCACACAATAGAGATTGAGTGCTTCTGCCAGGCTTAAAATAGGTACATTTGGAATCGCAAGTTAAATATCTTAAATGCATTTAAATGCAAATCATTTGTGAATTAATCACATAAGGGATAGAGAGTGTCAGGAGTTTGAACCGCAGTCAAATGGTAACAACCCATAACTTATAACATAATATCCATTTGGAAAAGATTTAAAACCTTCAGCATTTCATAGCACACGAGTCTGAGGATCTCAAAGGCAGAGAGTCATAAAAAAAGGAAAAAGTGTCTTTGAGAAATGCACATTCCAGCATATATCCTCAATGTATGTATTAACACTTAAAATATAATCTGCTTAAGTGTTCCGTATAGTTGGAAATTGTGTTTCTGAATAATATCTACATAATTTTCAATAAAAATAAACTTGCAGTAAATTATCGAGATCTTAAGGTACCAGAGACAAATGGCCTTTGCTGGAATTAGTTTTCCCTCAGGAGTAAGGAAATGGAATTTGTCTTCCGCAATAAGAAAAAAAAAATTTAAAACACCATGAAGAATGAAAACCGTACACTGGCGAGCTCTGCTAGAACATTCCTGGGTGCTTCTCAGATTTAAGCGTGGAGGAACCCAGGCCAGGTGCAGCCGCGACGAGCCAGGGGCCAGCTCCCCGGCATGCGGTCTGGGCGCAGAGGGCCGGCCTGGTTAGGTGACAGGCTCACGGAGAGCTCACAGCGACCCTACCAGGCGGGTTTTACTGTTTTCATTTCCCCCTGGGGTTTCTCAGCAAAGGCCCGGTTGGCTTTGGGGACTGGATCATTCTGGATCATTCTTTGGGGGGGGGCTGTCCCGGGGATTGCAGGAGGTCTAGCGGCCTTCCTGGTCTGTACCCTCCACAGGCCAGTAGTGTCCCTGTCCCCGTTGTGACAACCAGAAACGTCTCCTGACTCTGCCCCGGGTCCCCTGTGGGCCCGCGTCATTCCGAGCAGAGAACCACTGGCTCGCGGGGAGCAAACCAAACACGTGGTACTCGCCTAAGTGTGGCCGGGGTCGGTGTGTGTCCCCAGCACTGGGTGGGGGAGAAGCGGGCTTGTGCTTTCTCTTAACCTGCCAGCCACATGACCGGCTTCCTGATGTCTCCCAAAGCCCCCGTGTCTCCAAATGAAAAAAGGTAACCAAGAGTCTCTAGTTTCAAGCAGTAGGAGTTCATGCTTATGAGGGGGCAATGGGTGCGGTCGGGTCACTCCAGATTCTTGGGCCGAGAACAGAGTGTGCGGCGCTGGGCGGCTCCGGGAAGCGGGTGCTGGGGAAGAGCGTGGAGTTCCCAGCTGGGCCCTTGCTATTCTGTTTACATCGCCCTGGGGCAGGAGTCCGGGGCTGCCTGGGTCCTATGGTGAAGACCAGCCCAGGGTCAGAATCAGGCTGCTGGTACCCGCCTACTGAGCGATAATACCCCATTCACCGGGTAAGAGGGCCTCAGAGCGGGTCACTCTTTGGGGCCTACTTTGTGCTAAGTGATGGGTCCCACGCAGCTCAGGAATGAAAGGAAAATCAACGATTCCCCGATTCTCACTTGCTCTGAAGAAAATGATCCTTCTCAAACACCGCAATGAAACGCTGAACACTTCCACGTAAACATACGTCTTCTCTTCAAGAAGAGAAACGAGGACAGCGTGTGAGGCCCGGATGTTTGAGCTCTGGTGGGAAAACCCAGCAGCAAACGGTAAGCTGCCTCCAACTTTTAAGAGACAGAATCCCCAGGGCTGCCACAGAGGGTCGCCGAGCATCTCCTCCCTCTAGTTCTCTGTCTGCAGTCACACTGCTGGCTGTGCCATTGACCTCCAGGTTTGGGGGGGTGACAACAGCCGGGGCCAAGCTTAAGATCATCCATCACTTCCCAGCTGTGTGACCACACATCAGTTTGTAACCCGCTCTGTGCCTTGACTTGCTCATCTATAAAGGGGGGGGGGTAGGGCGATAGGCAGCATAATGGCCCCCATGGATGTCCACCTCCTAGTGCCTGGAAACTGGCCATGTTAGTTTCTAGCCAAAGGGGAGCTAAGGTTACAAATGGAATTAATGGGCTGATCGGCTGCATTTAAAATGAGGAGGTCATTCTGGGTTATCCAGGTGGACCCCAAGTAACAGCAGGGTCCTTAGACGGGTAGAGAACCAGAAAGATGTCAGTGTGAGCAGGGTTCAACCCACCACTGCCAGCTCTGAAGACGGAAGAGGCCACAAGCCAAGGCAAGCGGGCAGCCTCTAGAAGCGTGAGGAAGCAAGCGAATGGATTCTCCCAAAGCCTCCAGAAGGAACCAGCCCTACCTGCCGCAACCTTGACTTTAGCCCACTGACACCAGATCTGACTTCCAGCCTCCAGAATGGTAAGAGAACAGATTTGTTTTGTTTTAAGCTACCAAGTTTGTGATAGTTTGTGGAAGTTTGTTACGGCAGAAACGGGAACAGAGGGACGGAGGTTCCTAACGCACCGAGCGCCCCTCGGCTCAGGCCTGCGTGCAGCTCCCTGCTCGGCGCTCCGCACAGGGACCATGCTGGGTGAGAGGAGCGACAAGGAGCCTTGCCTTATACGCTACCCCTGCAGGCATTCTCCCCTTGCAAAGCCTTTTCCAACCACTCTTTTCCTGACTCAGGAAGCAGTGTGCAGACGAAGCTGGGCAGTCCCTGCTTGTGACTGGGAAATGGGGCTTTGCTTCAGGCCTTGTCCAACAGCATCCCCGTCATTTAAAGGGCACGCACATTTAGACTTTCCTGGGAAATCTCCAGAAAAGGGGAAGTTGAATACTTTTGGGACTGACTATGGTCTCAAAAATCTCTAAAATCAGATTGTCAACAGACTGCGGGAGCTGCTGTTCCCTAAGGGATGTGCAGGTAAGTCTAGTCCAGGGCTTGGCAAACCTTTGCTGGAAAGGGGCAGAGAGTAAATCCTCCCGGCTCTGCGGGCCACATTTTGCTGCTGTCATGGGTGGAGTTTACTAGGCCCTGCACTGAATCTCAAAGAGAAAGTGCATTTGCAATGAATTATGAGATGTCAGGGACCTGGTTTTCTGGGCCTTGCGGACTGGCCGGCCGAGACCTCTGCTTCCTCGGGTCTTTGCCTGCGCTGTGCCCCTCCACCGAATGTGCACCCCAAGCCAGGTGGGTGCGACCAACTTGGAAAAGCACAAGGCTCTCCTCCTGACTTCTTCCTGTCAAGCGTGGTCGATGTGGTCTCGGATCCGTATGTGTGATTTGGCTTGCTAAGTCATCCCTGGGTGAGGATGCCTTCTCGCTAAATTCTCAGGCTCCTCTCACTTTATTCTACCTCTGGGGTACCTGCTCCGGAGCAGGTTCGGTTGGGTCCCAGCTGGAGGCAGGGAAGAGCATAGTCGAGTCCTAACCAGCGATCGGTCATCTTTCCGACAGGGCACTTGAACAGATGGCCTTCGCTTAAAGGGGCCCATTATGCAAACTTCTGCACCTTCAGAAGAGAGAAAAGTAATACGGAAATGATCTTTGTGCACCTAATGCCTCACTGTGAAGAAGAGATAAGCCTTCTTCATAATAAAGATATAAAACAGATGCCAATCAAGCGAATCGATAGCTAACAGCTCAAGCCAACTGTGTTTAATAAATAATCCTGAGATAGCACACCGATAACCCCCATAGAAAACAGAATTGAACGCTTGGAATCTTAAGAAAGAGTGTTCCCTTGGCCTGGAGACTGAGCCAAACTAATAGGAAGGCCCAGCCAACACACACAGCCCCCCAACTCCTCCACACGTGCATTCAGGATAAAGCAAAGATCTCTGGCTTACTCTCGTCTACAAGGGAACTGGACGCTGAGCTCAGGGAAGGCGGGGCTTTATCTTTTATCTCTCTCCCCCAGCGCCTGCTAGGTGCCGGGTTCTCAACAAATGAATGCATTTTTTAATTAATTTATATTTCATGGCAATTAGTATGTTATTATTGACTTATTCAAATAAATCTTCCTGAAATGCAAATTGGATGTCACTCTTCTTGTTGAAAACTCTCCTAGGCTTCCGGAGAATAATATCCAAGCTCCTTCCCCTACCCTGCAAGGCCTGGCAGGACCCGGCTCCCCGATACCTGCTCTGGTCCATCTCAACGTACAGTTAATATCCTCCCGACGAGGCTGGTCGCCTCTCCTGGGTCTTCCTGGGTGAGGATGTTGATTATCTGCTCTGTGTCCCTCTGGCTTCAGAGACCCGCAGGCAGGACTTGCTACCTCCCATTCATCCTTGGCGGGCAACCAAAGCCGTCCTCGCCAAATCCAAATCTGATCATGTCAGTCTTCAGCCTAAAATCCTAACGTCTGCCTGTCACTTACGGGGATTAAGTCTAAGCTCGTTCGTCAGCGCATGAGTCCCTCCTTCTCCCCCCTGTCGTGTTCATTTCGTGTCTCCCATGGGAGCCCTGCTGGACAGCTCCCCTGGAGGTGTCTGAAGCCCTTTCTTCTGTCCCCTCACCCTGGAGCACTCTTTCTGACTTGTCCCCCTCCCTGTCACTCGGCTAACTCCTTATCCTCAAGCACTTGCTTTTATGTCACATGCTCTGGAAGGCTGTTCCTGACCCCTGCTCTTGCTCTAGGGTGATGTCCCCAGCTAGATGGAGAGCTTTACAAGGACAGGAGCAGTACGTCCTACTTCGGTACCCCAGTGACAAACACAGACCTCTTTCCTATTCAAGCTTGATGGATATTTGAGTGAATAAACCACAGTCTAGCTTCAGACCCTCTAAGAGGCCGGCCCCGTGCTGGAGCCTGCAGATCGTGGCATGCACCATCTGTCCTGTGCATTCTAGGATGTTGAGCAACATCTCTAATCTTGACTCCTAGATGCCAGTGGCACCACTGCCCCCAGCTGTGACAACCAAAGATGTTCCAGACATTGCCAGATGTCCTCTGGTGGGGGGCGGGGCACAATCACCCTGCTGATTATGGCTGACAGTGTGGTTGAGAACCCCTGCTATCAAGGGTACCGGGAGGTTAGGACAGCATTCTTGCCCTCAGACTTCCCATCAGACCTGCCCACGAATGGCATCTCCCACTCTGGTCCGCCAGAGCCACATGGTGTTTCCTATCCTTCTCTGTTTCTTCTTCTTCTCTGTATTCTTCTATGTTTAATCCACTCCATTTCAATTCCCTGTGCTTATAACCACCTGACATGTTATGTACTCAATGATTTCCGTCTATTGCCAGAGTTCTGTAGAGCAGGACCTTGGTGGTTTGTTCACAGTTGTGTCCCCGGCACCTCGAAAGGGTGGCTGGTCCAGCTGATCAGGCATCCTGTGAACATGGGCTGAGTCAGTCTTATGGGCCATCTAGGTCCTGCCTGATGGGGCTGCCAGGCATGTGCCCACCTTGAGATGGACGCATCATTTTGGGGGCCCCAAGTTGCCTTTCCAGAGGCGCTGCCCCACCTCCCTCCACCTCTTTTGGCCAGAAGAGAAGCTCCAGGGGCAAAAGTGTGTGCTCCTCCCTGCTCCCGTTTACGCCGGGATTATGTGCCCAGATCCTCTCCATTTCGGTCGGCCCCAGTTAAAGGGTAGGCAGCGGGCCTGCCAGAGCTGAGGCGGGTCATGGGTAACCTGGACGTTGGCCACTCCCCAGCGCCCGGTGAGGACATGACTCATATTTGTAGAAATCTCCCATCATGGGAACACCCCGATTTCAGCCTGTTCAAGGGAAACTCAGTCTCTATGATGACCTTAATCCCCAAATATTTCCTGGGGTGTCTAAAGCTGGTTCCACAAGGGCTCCCAATTAATGTCATACTCCCCTTTCCCTTCATTCTTCCCATGGAGTGGCCCACTTGGGGGCCCTTCAGCCTGGTCATCCACCCAGTAATTGCCAACCCTTCCCCCGCCAATGTGTGGCCTCGGTCCCGGGGGGTGGGCGTGGGGAAGGCGCTCTTCTGAATGACATTTTTCCCTTGGCTTCATAGCCATAGTGCTTGAACCTAGAATCTTACCCTGTCTTTTGTAACTGGTTTAATTAGCTTCTGGGTCCTCACCTCCAATTTCGTACAGTATCTCATAAAAATAAATAAATAATTCCCATCATTTCCTGCCCTCCAACCCAAGAGTTTCAAGCTTACTTTAAGGGTCTGGAGAAGAAGCTCAGCCTGTTCTGATATTCTCGTTTGTGCTTCTTTCTTCCTTGTCCACGTCCCTGAACAAACTCCTTCCCTCCCAGGCTCATTTGTACCAAATGGAAAAAAAAAAAAAGGAAAGAAATTTCACGCCTGTCGACGACTGCAGAGAGCGGGGGATGGAGTGGGGGCAGCTAGCAAGGATGTCTCATCTGTGTCTGCAGGATCTGGTCCCAGAGAAGCCCCCTCCATGCCCGCTACTGAGGGATCACGAAACATGGGCAACAGATTTTGAGCACTCGGAGTCCGAGCTACTGGACAATTATTTAACTCATTCTTATTTGTAAACTTTGCAGTTCGGAATAATCGGGTCTGAAGGCTCTTGCTGTCGTGATGTACTGTGATTCTTCATTTGTGACAAACACAAGGAAAGGGGGCCACGCTGAGCAGACTCGGCCGTCGTCAGACGCATGGACGGAGGAGGGACGCGGTGTGGTCACATGCGTAGTGTCCCGTGAGTGTGTGCGGGTGCAGCCTGTGGGCCAGGCCAGCGGAGGACCGGGCCGAGGGGCGTCAGGTTCACCCCGCCCGCCCGCCAAGATGCGAGTTGTACCTCTTCTAGGAGTTTGTGCGAGCGAGGTCTAGGAAAGCACGCTCCCACGTCCCCGAGCGAGGCAGCATTTTCCCTTAGTGGAGCAGAGAAACAATCAGCCAGGAGCACCCCGACCCGGGCACGCCGCGGGCTCGGCCGCGTCTCTGCCTCAGCTTCTCCGGCTGCGCCCGGCAGAGAAGGGCGGCTTGCGAGCCGGCGTGCTGGGACACATGAAGGAGCCGGATGGGGGCCCTGGGGTCACTGGGGTGCAGAGAGGCCGAGATCAAACCCTGGATTACTTTTTTTTCCCTGAAACGTAGTCTCAAGACAACCTGTTCATTTGTTTATCCAATTCTGTTGCTCTGCATTTCAGTTTTTTAAGTGTCTGTGTCCAAAGAGATGCCTTAGCTTCTGCTGTTCGCTCAGAGTCAAGCCGTTGACTGAGGGGAAGGAAGGGAGGCCTTTGGTTTCCTGCTTTTTCGCATTAGAAACTCCTCGGTGTGCTGTCTCACTTGAGAGTCACGGCCAGGCCATCTGGTTGGGGTGATTATCCTCAATGGTTTGAGTAAACCGGGGTACAGATGGGAGAGATGGATCCAGTGGTTCCCCAACTTGGCTTCACAATGGAAACACCTGGAGGTTTTATAAACGTACGGATGCTTGGTCCCACTCCAAGACACGCCAGCGTAATTGGTTTGGAGAGCAGCTTGGGCATCAGGAGCTTTAAAATCTCCCCAGATGCTTTTAACGCACAGCAAAGTTTGAGAACCACAAATAACTCACTGGAGGCTTACGGATGTCATAAGACAGAGAAGCCCGTTCGGCTGACCCCAGGGCCGGCTGCCTCCCACCAGGAGTCATCTTCTCCTGGACCTGCTCGAATATTCTGAAGACACTTTCATCTCTGGCCTAAAAGGCCGGTTTCTGAGAAATAAGCAAACCCTCCATCTCGTGTCACTGAATAATCATCCGACGTCTAAACGGGGCAGAGCAAAGAAGCCTGAGGCCGGTCTGCCTGGCTCCCGGGAGCCATTACTGAAACAAAAACAAGGCAGTTTTGAAGAGTATGAGCTGGACTTGGAGGGCTTTCACGGGCTTGTGGACACCCAGACTGCGGGGCTGGAGATGGGCCTGAGAATGCATTTTTAACTGGGTCCCAGATAATGGGGCTGGCCTGGGGGCCACAGCTGGAACACCGCCCACCTGCACAACCCCTCCCACAGAGACACACACAGCAGCACTGACGCTGCTTTCAGCTCTGTTTCACCTGCAGGACTGGTACGGGAGGCCATGGCTCCTGGCTCAGGGACACCCGTCAGGGGCCGTACCGAGCGCAGCCAGGGCGCGGTCCTGCCATTTCTCCATCCAACGTAAAGACGTAAAGAAAGAGTTACATAATTTGCCGAAGGTGACACTGAGAAACGGCCGGTATTCACGCTTTGTTCACCCATAAAAATGACAGTTTCATATAGTTCCTAGGACAGCAGAATCAGAATTCTGACCTCAGTAGGTCTCACTGCAGAGCCTGAGCTTTTAACCCACGTTCTCGGTCCCCTCCCAGTCAAGGCTCTTTTCAAGGGCACGTGCGTCACTGACTGACAGGTCCGTCACAGCGAGAGAAGTTCGGATCAGAGGTGTGAAGCCACACAGTCTCCTGGGCACAGGCTGGTGACCTGCCTTCGGACAGCCATGCCTATCACTGACCATCTCCTCCTTGGAATAAGATGGTACCAGTGATGTGACCGACACTGTAGACATCGGCGTCGCCCAGAGCCCCTTCCTAGCTTGGCGACAGTCCTTCATGTGACCCAGGTTCTCCCCTGCAGTCATCCTGGCCTTAGACTTGGCAAAGGAAGTGGGACATCAGGCAGCAGTCCTGCTCTGGGGATCTAAGGTTCAGAAAGCATGCTGTCCGAGTCACTCCGTTTCTGGGCAGCCCAGGCAGACTTGCTCCCACCCAGTTCTGAGCATCGTGGGAGCAGGGTGGCCGGGAGAGCGGGCAGCAGTCACAGCTCCTCCACAACACTGGCTCTCAGCCAGGGGCCATTTTTCCCCTATGGGATGATTAACACTATCTGGAGACCTTGTAGACTGTCCAGACTGGGATAGGCGGTGGTATTAGGATCTAGCAGCTCGAGACCAGCTGTGTTTCTAAACACCTTGCGCTGCACAGACCAGCCCCCATAACAGAGCATCGCCCAGCCCCAAATGTCAGCAGTGCCAAGGCTGAGGACCTTTGCTCTCCAACAGTGTCATCCATGGTTGGGCATTTCCTACAGCTCCACCGCCGGGCGTGTCCCATGTGAGCCACGTTACTGGGTCGCTTTGGCAATTACATAAGCTCCCTCCACCCTTCAGTAAATCCCTTTTGTTATACACGAGTTGGGGGATTTTGTGGACTACCACCAGGACTCCTAAGAAAGATGGCCATGGGGGCGATCTAGAGGATGAAGAAGGATCCAACTTGTCCCTACAGTTGCTGGCCGGGCGAGCATTCCAAGCACAAACCTTATCAAGGGCAGTGCCGTCTTATCAGATAATGCATGCGTGATCCATGTGTAACATGGACATTATTATAAACAGATTGATCAACTAAATAACTCTCCGATCTGGGCAAATCTACATGTCTCGGTTCTCTTACAATCACTAATGTTATGATACACATATTTCCACTCGACAGCAGCATTTTTCACTTTTATATATTTTCTGCCAAATTGTCTTAGAGCTTCCTATGGGTTATAAACAGGGCAGAGCCACAGGAATGAAAGGAAACAAGGAGCAACCTTCTTTCTGCCAGGTGGATTCCAATTTTATGGCAACAATCTTAACTACAAAGTGAAAATGTATCCAAGAAATTGGCTTGAAGGACAGCAAGTGATATCCCAGAAAATGTGAACAAATATTCAGAAGGAGACAATAAAATTCTGCTCATCTGCTGAGGCCAAGAACACAGGTGGTTCCAGTTCCTGGTCCTGTAATTGGGCACGATGACATTATTAACCTCATCTTCATGAAAACTAAGTGAGAACATCATTTAGGTATTGAGCACGGAGCCTCGGCGCGTTGTAAATGTTCAATAAACCTAACACCAACATTAATAACAATAATGCATCTTGGGAACCACCTTGGCCCTCAGCTAAGACTTCCATAAAGGCGAGATAATAAACCTGTTTCGTAGGTTTGCGGATCTGTGCTCTAGAGAGCTCTTGGGCACCTCATGGGTGCCCAGTAAATGTTAATTCTCCCTCCTTGTCTCCCACCCATCTCTGACATCCCCAGTCCCTGGTATGTCTCCCAACGGTGGACAACAGAACCGGTGAATAGGTCCCGCTCAGGACACCTGCCCACTATGATGGCCTTACTTCCGGTTTTGCCCCCTACCTCCTGGGGAACCCAGCCCAGACTGTCTATCGGCCCCCCAACCTGCCTGACAGGCTCTGCCCCCCACTCTACTCCTGTCCTGCCATATTGACTCATTCGCAGCCAGCAGATGATAGTCACAGTGTGAGGCAATCATTACCACCTGCTAATATTTTTATAGAATTTCATAAACTTGGTCATTCATGAATCACTTACAGTACTTTATTCCAATGAAGAGTTCACAAATCACTCAAATGCTGGCAAAATGCATAATAATGAGTAATATTTCAGGAGGCTTTGCATTAATGTGTCGGCTTCCAATACTGCAAGAGCTCACTTATTTTATCAGGTGCTGCTTTGGGTCAGAAGCTTGGGAAGCCCTTTGGGGGCTGGGGTACGGTGAGTGGGCAGGTGGCAGTGGGTCACGGACAAAGACATCCATCATCCAGCCGATCACAGCCCCTGTCCAGTCCCAGGAAGGGGAGTTCCTGGCAAAGAAGGCTGGAACCCTGAGGAACAGGTATCTGATTGTAACGGAAGGTAAAACTGGAAGGGGTGTGTCTTAGTGGTTGGAAGCTCCGGGCTTTGGAGGTGGAGCGAAGTGGTTATGGACCCCAGATCCTACACACCCCAGCTGCGAGGCCTTACAAAATTATTGCACAGTTATTTGCTTGTCTGTAAAATGGTGTTAACATCCACCTCTTAAGTTTCCTGGGTGAAAGGAGTTAAGTAAGAGAGCATGGGAGAAGTGTTTAGCGCAGTATCAGCCCCATAGTGTTCAATAAACAGTAGCTTTAATGATGATAAAAATTCGGGGGCCCAAGGACCAATTATTCCTGGTTATTTCTTATTGTGCAAATCCCCAAGGCTTAGTTCTGAATGCTTTCCTGTTGGGCTTGGGAAGTAGCACTGCGGTTGACTTGCATGTGAGGAGCCCTTAACTTTGAAATAAACAACACCAACAATGGAGCGATTATGATGGAAATTCATTCGCCCACAGGTTCTCTGCTTCTCCCAGCTTGCGGGAGGGGAGCTGGTTTGCTACCAACCACCATGAGCACAATGGGTCTGACTGCTGTTAGGACAGTAGTTTCTTTCTAAATAGGTGCGTGCTTGAAATGGACAGGAGTTCCGACATCCCTATGCCCAAAGAATATTAACTAGAGCAATCCAGTAAATCCAGAAACAGAACCCGACAGAGGGTGATGGGGACATTCCTCAGCAAGGACAGGAAAGAAACGGGACAAAGACTAATGGAGGAGCGAGCCAGAGGAGAAACCGACCCCTGTGGCTAGTGGAGAGTGGCTCTGGGCCAGGCTGCTGCAGGGCTGCCATACCCCTGTGCTGTTGTAAGACCCCGCATTCCCACCAGGACCAGCATCTCTCCACTGGGCACGTGCAGCCCTGTGCATGGGGCGGGGAGGTACCCCAAGCCTTATAGTGAACAAGGCTCAGGGCCCCTGCAGATCACCCACACAGCGGCGGCGAGAAGTTTAAAGGAGTTTGTTGTGAAACAAAGCCTTGGCATTGAAACAAAAGCTACACAAAGGCTGGGCACCTGTTGTGTCTGGGTTTCCCACCCGATTCCCCTAACATCTTGGAGGGAGCACCGCCTTCTGTAGGTTCTCAGCCAAATAGATGTAGGAAAAAAAAATGAAATGATTAAGTAATCAAATGCCATGAAACTATAAAATAAACTCAAGATCATCCATGGAAAGTTTATGCTTGATCTGGGCGGCTGGGCTGCGCCCTTCCTCGCCCATGATCTCGCTCCTGTGGTAAGATCACAGAGCACTCGCCATGTCTCTGGCATCATTCTAAAAGCTTGACACGTATTAACTCCTTTCACCCATCAAAATCCTGTAAGATCAGTATTATTATCCTTTCCATTTTACAGATGAGAAAATTGAGACTGACCCCCTGCCCAAGTTCCCATAGCTAATCTGTGACTTCATCCGAAAGCAGCAAATATGGCCGTGTGCAAAATTATGTTTTTAATTGCTGTGACCCTGTATGGCTTCATTTTAAGGAAAAAATATGAGAAGCTCCAAGCTGCAGACCAGGCTCTATTTTATTCACTGATGAACAATGCCAAGTTAGTTAAAGTTAGCAGTTTTATCTTTGACAGTCTTTAGAGGCACTAATGCTATTCCCTGTTTCCTGGATGAGAATCTTAAGATCAGAGACCGCAAGTGCATTGCTCTAGATCACGCAGCTCAGTATCTTGAACTTCTCCCATGTAACTAGAACTTCTTCGAAAGTACTTTAAATGGTTGTACAGAACTTCCTTGCAAAATTGGGCCATAATTGAACCACTACCCCACTGCTGAATAGTTAGCAAAATTGGTTCCATTTTAAGGATCATGTCTAGCTATAACAGCATCGCACAAAAATCTAAATTCCTCCCTATCTCCTTAAGATAGATTTCTAAAAGTACAATGATCCCATCCACCTGCTATTCATAATTGTGCCAGTTTTTGGAAAGCCAAAGCTGCCCTCATGGTTCTGACCTCCTCTGGGGTCCCCCAAGCATCCCCCTTCTTGGGCTCAGTGCCCCAAGTCTCACAGAGGCCTGCGGGCTCTGTTGATGAGAAAGGCGCCCCACTGTTACCCTGTTGGGGTTCAGTGCCACTCGGCTCCCAGAGAGACACACTCTTGAGCCGCACAGTGCAGGGTTTGCGGAAGCACAGAAATAACGAGCTCAGTGGGAAGACAAAAGTCTTGGAAGAGCTCCACGTCTGCAGCGAGGGTGGGCACTCGAGGAACACTTACTTGATAAGTAGCGATCATTTCTCTGTCCAAGGTCCGTGTCACGGAGACGCTACCCGTGTTCTCATTGATTCTGAAAATTCCTTTAGGCTCTTGATCCACTCCCTTTCCAGTGAGCCGGAACCTGGACCCTTCCGGTCTGTCACTATCGACTACCTGGTCAGAGAAACAAAACGACACTTAAGACTTTGGCTGGAAAACACAGAGAAAGCACATTTTTACCATAACTCCGTGACCAGTCCCCTAACCACAGGTGCCAACACGGAGCGGCTGGATGAAATTAACTAAAACAGCATCACCGAAAATAGCATCATTGCTTAACCCCTTTCATCCTGACATGCAAATCTTTGCAGCTTACAGCTGGGGAAGCTTACCAGCATGGGGGAAGGGGGACGGACAGGTAGGGATAGGTTTAGGAGGAAAATCACTCCAGGACATTCAAGACTGGACATTTTTATTGTTACTCCCAAGAATTTTTTTTTTTTTTTCCTGCAAGAGAGACCAAATAGACAATGGGAAAAAAATGAGTGAGCAATCTTGTCATGGGCGGGCATTGAGCCAAGTTCTAACTATTTACAAAACTCAGTCATCAACAATGCCAGCTGGACCACTGCTTCTGGGTAGAAGGCATGATGTTCGGGAAGCATTTTACACACATTTACACAGTTAAAAAAAAAAAAAAAGACAAATCCTCACAACAACGCTGGTGGTATGGGGACATTATCATTCGTACTTAATGGATGAGGCCACTGAGACATGGTGCAAGGAAGCCAGGGTCAGAGTGACTGAAGACGGGATTCAGAACCCACCCTCTGCTTCTATAGGGACATTGCTATGCAACGCTGACACTTCTGAATTTAAGATCATTCCCTACAGGTTGTCAGGCTTGATGTGACAATCTGAAGAGAATTCAGATGGTAAGACGGAGGAAGATAGTTCTAGGCAGGGGGGACAGCACACACACAGGCAACAGGCAGGGGAGGGAGCGCCCACACAACTCCAGAAACTGGGAGTCATATAGCAAGGTTTGAGTAGGGTGGGGGAGTAATGAGGAGCCAAACTATGGTGGTGGTTTTTTTTTTTTCTCTCCAAACTATGCTTTTTTTTTTTTTTTTTAATAGTGTTTGAAGATTCCCAGCCAAAGAGAGAACCAGTATTTGCATGCATTGGTTCTAGAGTTAGTCCAAGGATTTGTGTATATTTAATGCCACTTTTTCCTCAATATCTGTGAACATGAATTCGATGGTAACAATTTTTTTTCCGATGGTAACAATTTAAAGGTCTCGACCACAGTAGACATTCAGGAGAGACCTAAGGGAAAGCTGATACTGATCCTGCTGTAACCAATTTACAAATGACCAGGGATCTGTTGGAAAGAGCACTGTAACCCCTGCCTGGAAGGTTTCCAGGGGACAGCACAGGAAATGGGCCACCTTCTGGTGGAATCAGCCTCCTTTGGGGACCATGGCCGGGGTCGCCATGCCTGCAATTCCAGCAGCTGCCACGAGGTGGCAGTGGTGCATAAGGCAGCATGACCCCCTGCCCAGGCTCCCCCGCTGTGACCAGTTGCACCAGAGCCCGACGCGGTTCCATTGAGCAATGGTGTTTCTTTTTTTTTTTTTCCTCTCTCCTGATTTAAAATTTTACTTAAATACATTGAGAGTTTTGATTAAACACCAATTATCTCTGTTTGCATTTTTCAGATTAACATAAAATATCATCTCAAGCAAGACTAAAAATAAGGCATGTGGTATCCTCTGATGAAAAGTTTTTAATCACTGCTTGACTTGATCTAATCCAACTGGCATTCTCCCCATGACCCACTCCCTCCTGCTTGGGAGCTCCACGAGGTCATCAGCCTCAGCATACTGGGATAACCCCGGGATCCCAGCGCCTGGCTTAGGGCCTGACATACAGCAGGAGCCAGTCCCAGTATCTGTTTACTATAAAATACGACCCACCGTTCAGACACACAGAGGCCCTACTGCTAGCTTGGCCGGCGGTCCGCTCTGGGACCTGGAATATGGTTCTTTGCCTTCGTGGCTCTCCATTGCCTCAACTGTAAAGTGAGGACACCACCACTCATGTCCCAGGGTTGTTGAGGTTTTAATGAGATAGTGTGTGCAAAGCGTAGTTCTTGGCACACTGAAGGGGCTCAATGAATTGTAGCTAACGTTTGCCATCCCGAGAGTAATAATCATGAGAAAAATCACACCAGCACACCTTCATGGTCACTGGATAGTACTGAGACTTCGAGGCATAAAAAAGCATCTTAACCATGATTATTAAAAAAGAATCCCTTCCTAAAGGAACAAATTTCCTTTTAAGACACAAGACCCCTGGTTTGAGAAGAGAAGTGCTCTGCAAACAGGCTTACTGTGGGAAGGGGCCACTGACCAAAACCTGCCTTCTTTGGCGCCTCCCTGCTTACCATCCCTTCCTCCCCGCTTTTACCACTCCAGCCCAACTGTGGTTTAAACCTCCTCTCCTCGCTCCCCGGAGCACACATAAGGTAGGCAGGTCCTCTCCAAAGGCCATGTTAAGTCAGGAGACAGTGCGATGGGAAATGAACATGGGAAATCTACATGAGCTGTGGTGTTCCCACAGGTGGACTTCAGTCCCCATCTGTGTACCAGACACAGCTCACGTCTTCCGTGCTTTGATCTCCTGTCAGGACCCTTCCCTGCTCCAAAAGGGCTGGGAGTGTAGCACCCCAGACTTTCTGGAAGGCACGCAGTGGGAGACGGTCCCACAGGCTCTGCTGGGACAAATATGGCCACGGTCCCATTTCTGTTTGCCCCTTTAGCCCTGAATTCTGGACCCAGAAATACCCCCAGAGCCACCTTTTCTCCTCCCACCAAAGTCAGGTCTGGGTCATTTCCTTGCTCTCAGAGAGCCTGAGCCACCAGACCCCACAGAAGCAGGGGCTTGGCTGCTGGATTTAAATGACTTCCTACCAGAGAAGAAGGAGGTCCCACTGTGAGCACGCCTGCTTCATGCTGCATGACTCCTCTCAATATTTCCATTTTTAAAGGCTTGTCTTTTGATAGATCTACTGAATCTGTCTGCTGGTCCTCAGATCCGTGTCCACTTTGAAGGAGCGCCCACAGCCACACCCAGCATGGCACCCCCAGACTAATGAGCATGAAGGGGCCACCAGCCCAGGGACACGTCTCAAGATGTGGTCCCCTGGACCAACATGGGCATCACCTTGTTAGAAATGCAAGTTCTCGGGCCCCACCCCCCAGGGCTGCTGAATCAGGAACCCTGGGGATAGGGTCTGGCGATATGGGCTTTAACAAGCCCCTGATAATTCTGATGCACACCCCAGTTTGAGGACCGCTGATTTAGACAGCTTTCGGCACCTTCCACACTCCTTATAACTGGCACTGGCTTCCACTGCTACTGTTGGGAGCTTTCTGTGGACAAAAGGTGGGGTCTGTTGGCCACTCCTCTCTAGATCTATTTTAAACTATGACACTACGGGGAGCTCTTTTAAAGACCTGTTTTCTGGAGTATCAGTAAGCAAAGCTGCTACTTCCCCAAGACTGACATCCGCAGTGCGTTCAAACACCCCAAGGTTTGGGGAAATCTTGGAGGGGAAACACAGGGTGGGGGCTGCGTTCCCTGGAAAAGCCCGGAGTCCCGGCGGGCGTCAGATGCGGTGATCCCCTCCATGTCGCCGGCTTCTGGCTCCCCAGGTGGGGCTTCAGAGGGACCCAGCCCCCTCCAGCCTCACTGATCTGGGGAGATGGCCACAAACCCGAGGAGGCCCTCAGGCACGCATCAGAGCTCCCCCCTGCTGGCTTTATTTCCAGACAGCTTTAGCCACACTGCGGTCCACTCGAGAACTACCCTGCCCTACTCCTACTCCGTGCTTCTGGCCCCGGTGGGGGTGTGTGTGTCCTTTTGTTGTTGTTGTTTAATGAGATGGGGTTTAAGAAATCCAGGGCAGCCTTCTGGTCAGAGCACACCCTGCTGCGAGTCTCCACACTCCAGGCGGCGGTTAACCCATTATCCCAGGTGGGGCTTCACAATAAGCGGCTCTTTCCTAATGGTCTTTGTAATTCAGCACTTCTTTTCACAGTGGGATTTTTTTTCCTCCTTACTTACTTATCCTCTGAGTTCCAATGGAAAAAACAAAACAAAACAAAACAAAACATAACTAGTGATGAGAACGCCCTCGGGCCCTGGGTGCCAACAGCCTGGCAGGGGGTGTGAGTAAGCCCACAGGCATCTTGCTGCGTACCTGGGTCAAGGGACTCCCCGGGTGGCCATGGGGCGGCCAGCACGCCCGCTAACCGGGTGGCCTAGCACAGCTAGGACCGGGTCCTCTGCACCCATGGAGGGGCAAGAAACACCGAGGCAGTGATTGCTGGATCTGAATTGCAAAGGACGGTCCTGCTGCATATTTCTTAAAGACTGGCAGGCCCCCCTCCTTTGAATCCCCTAAGTCCTGTTCCTGCCTCTGTCCTCTGGTTGGGTGTAGTTTTAAGGTATTCTGCCATGAATTCATACGCATTCATAGAATATACAGCAGTTTGGAGTGTTTTTACACCAGTAGGATCATTCTGTTTAAGTTATCCTACAATTTATTTTTTTTCCATTCAAAGTGGCTGGGATACATTAAAAAAGTTTACATGTAAACTTTTGGGGGGAATAATTTTACATTTACCCAAAGTGGCACAGATGGTACAGAGTTCCCATTTACCTTTCATCCAATTCCCCCAAATGTTAATATCTTCCCTAACACGGTCACAGCTGCGCGACACGGGGCTGTGAACTCACCAAGCTCTAGATGTTAACCCATTCTGGTTTCTCTAGTTTTCCCACTACGATGCCTTTTCTGACCCAGCATGCAGTCCAGAACCCCACATGGCCTTCAGTCAGTGTGGTTGTTAGTTGGCCACTCTGGTGTCTCTGTGTGGTTCAGGCTTCCTTCACTGCACCGACAGCAGCGTTCTCCCCCACGGAGAATGTGCTCCATATTCAAATAAGGCAAGTCACCAAGGTTTGCTCCCCACGGTTAATGAAGAGCTTCTGCCCCGACCTCCTGCGTCTATGCTTGAACTCAGATCTCTACTAGAGACTCCTGCCTGTTCCTAGGGGCCTAGAACGATACGCAGGGCAGGGACACTTGCAAACCGAGTAGGTAAATCAATGTGACAGTCACCTCCTCACTGGCCTGCGTGTCTGATTTCTTTTCTCCTCATCTCCTGTTCTAACTGCAACCAGAACACCCATTCTAAAAGAGAACCACACATCTCGCCCTGACAGTTCCCAGACTAGAGCTCACCATGGCTGCCTGCTGTTCCAGGGTCAAGTCTCAGGGCCCTCCTGGATGGGTCTGCACCTGATTCTACAATGCTGACGTTGGCTACAACCAACCATAGGCCTTTTGAATTTTGCTGACCTTCTTTGCACCTCGGGCAGCTGGACTCCCCCGCATCTTCCCGGACTCAGCACCATGGGTCGCCCACTTACTGAAGCTCCTCTTGACCTTCCCCACCCTGCTCCATGAGGACCGGGCCTCATCCCGGGAACCTAGCCCTGCTCACCAGCGAGGTCTCTTACAGCAAAGACAGCAGATGGCCTCTTTGTTGGTGGTAGTGACTGTCGCCTGGGCTATTTATTTCTTATTCTCTTAAAAATTTCCTGGGTCCAGAACACAGACGAAACTTGATTAAAGCTTTGAGTAAAAAAGGGCAACTTTATCTGCATGTTTTTATATGATCCCAAAATGCTCATAAGCCCAAACCCACATATTAAAAATAAGGTCTGTTGTCCTAACTTTTTTTAAGAAAATGCAGTCACTTTACCTGGGAAAGATCAAACGTTTTCATTTCTCTTTTTACAAATCCCAAAAGTTAACTTCCTAGGCAATGGTAATGCCTAGGAGTCAAGAAAGGACTTAGTGCCCTCCCTGTCCTAATACTCTGCAAATGTCCCCTTGTGTGGAAACCTTGTCTGAGTAGACATTGTGCTTGCCAGCAAAGCATTTCCAAGACCAATACACTGGGGCTTCCTCCCTGTCATAGCCAACTACAATGATGCATCTAATTCTTCTCTAGAAAATCAGGAGACATTTATTTTCAAAAGATAGAAGACTATATGCACACGCACACACACACACACACACACACACATACATGATATGATCAAAGGCTGAACAATTAAAATATAATTCACTCCCTCTCGCCCCCCAAATCACCAAAGGGAAAAAGTCATGTGTGAACAGTACAGATCTTTGGAGGATGGAGGTTGGGGTATTTTTTCCTTTACCCTTAGAATATTTTTGGTAATCCCTTTTTTAAACACACGAGAGGAATTACTGTAGCTCGATGTACATGCTGATTTTGAAGATGTTGTCTGTTCCATGTTAAATAGGGAAAAAAACACCCCACTTACTGCCTTCTATAGTTATTAGAAGGCACTTGTTTTATCATTAGATTGGTTCCCTAAGGTGATCTGTAAGCACTAATTAATTCCCAGCTGTGGTTTAGTCCTTGACATGCCTTTGAACTTGGCTGATCAGCGGTCTGGGCGGCTGTTCGATCCATGCCCTTCCCTCCCCCTGGTGCTGCTTAACTACCTCCAGCCACTAGGTTATAAATTAATGAGGAGAACTAGGGAAAGGCCAAGGCCAAGATCCCCAATCCCCTGGTGCAGAAACACTGACCCAATGCCCTGGCAACCCACAGAAGGTAGATGATAGCTACAGACCCACCATATACTCTCGTGGTTCTCATTCTAGGTGGGGCTGGGTGTGCCCACCACCTTTGAAGGGTGCCCGTTGCGTCATGGAGGTCACTAAGGTTAAGGGCAGGGTGGTGCCCTCGAGAAGGAACACAAGATGAGTGGATGTCTAAATCCACTGTCCTTACTCTTCACCTATTAGCCCCATCATCACACCAGCTTTGTCTGTCTTCTTTCATAACAAAGATATTTAAGATCGTGTCTTTTAAGTTCAGCTTGTGCTGAGTTCCAGAACATTCAATGTCAACTGGTGGGCAATTTTTTGGCATTACTTTCTGACAGTTTATATTTTTGAAGGTATTTTCTCTAGGCTGTAGAATATTTTTATGAGACTATTTCTTAACTTATGAGTACTTACAATATTTTCATTATTTATTTTCAACGTGTATAATAATGGGGCTTATGACATTTCTATTTTTGAGGTTTTAAAAAAAATGATCAGTGGCTACATATGCAATCATCTTTACTAAATGATCCACAGACACACGGAAAGAGTGAGTTTTCTATAGCACTACTCATGGTAGCAGAGATGTGGAAGCAAAACAAGTGTCCAACAGTGGATGAGTGGATAAAGCAAGGTGGCAGAGCCATAAAATGGAATATTACTCAGTCTTAAAACGGAAGGGAATTCTGACACATGCTACAATACGGAAGAAACTCGAGGACATTATGCTGAGTGAAATGAACTGGTCACAGAAAGACAAATGTGTGCCTCCGCATGTCTAAGTCTGTAACTGGCACAATGCTGTTCTCGCTGCAAGAACTCAGTGTAGGTTTGTTAGTAATAAACACCGAACTCATACTGCCATTCTCTTAGCCTCATGGTTACCTTCTCTCCCGTGACTTTCGGAAAGATGTTTCCGTCCTCTAGCACCCAGTTTCCCTCCACCTCCTCTTCTTCCATTCAAAGCATTTATTGACCATTTATGAGTCCTAGAGTCCTTGCTATCTTCAGGGGCTCACGCTTGTAGGCAGTCCCTGAAGTCTAGATTACACAACATCACACATGGGCTGGAAGATGCTAGAGCAGATCAGTGAAAGAGGGTCATTTTCGGATTGTTTGGTCATTGCGCCTTTCTTGTCTGGACCCAAAGTCCATTCACTGCCCATCACTATCACACTTTTGCACCCTATGTTGTCCAAGGGAATAAGTGAAATATTTTCCTTGACCTTATTATGCTACTGAAAATTAAGATGGCCCCTGGAATCTCCGGTAAAATCTCTAGGTCTTCTATACCTGCAGTCTATTCTATTTATGGGTGACTTATGAGCCTCAGTCACTGAGGCTATGTTCTTCTGGATCCCCTCTTTCTGGGCACATAGTAGGACTGTATTTCCCCAGACACTTGATGTTGGTTGTGGCATTATGACTTGCTTTGGCCAATGAAGTATGAGTGAAAGTGACATGTGTCACTTCAGCTAATTCTGAGCAAAAGCTTTCAGAGCTATGGTGTGCTTATCTGTGTTCTTTTTTACCTTCTGCATATGACCAGAAATTTTCCAAATACTGGTGAATTGTCCACCTAGATCCCAAGGAAAGAATGGTGGTGAGGAGGGGTACAGCTTCCACCTGACCCTCAAAGGACCCAGAGCTTAACTAAACCTCTGGTACTTTGATCAACTGAAACTGGGTATTGTTTATTACTACAGCAAAGCCTAACCTATCCTGACTAATGCACAGTGTTCAGGAGAACAGGGTTGGAAGATAGGTAAGGATGTCTCATCCCAGCTCAGAGCTCATGAGCCATGTGGACTTTTGTAAGCAAAACGGCCTCTTTGAATCTCGTCCCCATCCTCTGCAAAATGGGGGCAATCATGCCCATCCTAAAAGGATTATGGTGAGTAAATTATCTGAGAGACATGCAATGCTTAAATACATAGAATGTTCAATAATGCAGCTGTTCTTTTTATAGCTATTAAATGATGATAATGATGGTGAGGAGGAGGAAGAGGACAATGATGGAGCTACTTTTTATGGAACACAGACTCTTTGCCACACTCTATTCTAAACATCAGTTCTATTTAATCCTTACAACAGCTCTATGGAATAGGTACTGACATTAATCTTCACTTTATAGAGGAGTAAACTGAGTCCCACAGGCCTTGGCAAACTCAAGCTAGGAAACAACTTTGGATTTGAATCCAAGTATCCAAAGCCCATGGTTTTAAGCCTGACTCCATATGGCTAACTAAGCAATGTGTGCTAGGTTGAGTGGAAACAGCCCAGAAGTAGAATCAACAAAGCTTCAGAGCCTGGTGCTGTTGACGGTGCTCCAGTCTGGCCTCCTGGGGACATGCCCACCCCATGAAGGCTGAGAGCAGAGATGTTCATCTCAGGCCTTATGCCAGTGGCAGAACCAAGATTAGGGACTTTCAAGTCTTCATTCCCAGATTTATATGTATCCAGTGGGTCAACCATCCTCCCCATACATCAAATTCCTGGCAGGAATATCTTTACCTTCTAACATCCTCTTAGCTTTGTCATAGTAATGGTGTAATTTGGAGGTTTCTGCATGCATTCTGCCATCTAAGAGGATAATAAATTAATCATGCCCTTGGGCACTGTTGAAATATACACACTTAATCTCTTACCAACTTTCCTTCCTCACCATTGCTCTGTTCCTCTCCCTTCCATCACTTCAGATTTTTACAGTTCCCAAAGAAATGTTCAACCAAATATTTACGCACTTATCTGAACTACAGTTCAGAGAAAGCAATGTAACAAAATCCGCATTATGAACCTGGAGCTATTCCCATTTGGAAGTAATAAACACGAACAATTGAACCATTTCTCCTTGGAAATGCATGTTGGCTGCCTTTTTGCTGAGAGTTTCAACACTTATTCTTATTATTCTTATAATTCAGGACAAATTTTAATGTTAAGTCTGACGCCTGGAAACACAAGCAGTGTCAAACATGAATAAAATTTCCATCATTCTCAATTGAAAACCTGAGACTCTGTTCGGCCTTGTGTGTACCTTGGTTAGAAGGACTTCAAAGTTCCTTGTTCCCTGAAGCAGCTACTCTCTCAAAATAGGGTCATGCGAGATTAAAATCTTTCAAGGGCTCTCATGCCGTCACTTTCAGAGAAAACTCAGGCTCCTTCGGTCATGCATTCAAGGCTCTTTACAAGCCCTCCCTCCCTCTCTGTTCAACCTTGCTGGGTTCACTCATCCTCCCATCCTGTTCGGCTGCCACTTCCCCAGACTGCCTTGCTTGGGTCTACCCTGTTTCAGCCCTGGGGTTACCCTCTCCTGACCCAGAGGCTCCTATCCAAAACCGGAGTCTGGCCAATCAGATCATCTCTTTGGGAAGCCTGGTATTGGGACAGGGAGAGACTGAGTCAGCTAGCTAAGTAAGTAAAGTTTTATCAGTGTAAAAGCCAAATGTACCATTTTGGGGAGACCCTTTTGGGCCGTAAGTGTGGACCTTGATGAAGAAAATAGTCTACCTGGAAAACAGAAAGAGAGAGAGAGAGAGAGAGTGATGAATGCTTGTGTGTATATGAAGCCAGGTTAGGTTCAAGCCCTGTTGATGATGAATTATCCTCTCCAGTATTACTTAATCTTATGCCTCATACTTGGTCTTTTAAATTATACTTTTCTACCAAAATATCACAGTCCCCTTTCCCAATGGTGTCTAGTAAATGGCTTTAATTCACCAGAATATTACCAAGTATCTCTCTGTATAGCTCATTCCTTCACTGTCCCTGAGTTCTCTAATTAAATTCATCTATTCAGTGAGGACTTCCAGGACTATCTTATTAAAAAAAAAAAAATAGTGGCTTCCCTTCCAGTATCATTCTCTATGTTCATTACCCTGTCTTGTTTATCTTCACAGAGGCCATCATCACCTGACAGACTTGTCTGTTTATAATCTCTATTTACCATTAAAATATAGGCTCCATGTTATCAGAGACTTTTCTTTTGTTCATGGCTGTGAACAGTGCATGGTGCATAGGAGACACTTAACTATTCTGTAATAAATAAAGAGGCTATATAAATAGAAACTGAAATGAGAGACCACGTTGTCAGAAAGGAAAGGAAATAAATGCACAAATCAATGAGCTTCCATAGCTATCTTGATTTCAAAATGGCTTATTAATTTCTGATAAGGACCAGCTTTGCCTCTTGGGTTTGAGTTGAGAGATACTCTGGTATTCTCCCGAGAGAGTCATTTTGAGCAGCCTGCCCTAAATTAAATGATCCCAATGAAAGACACATTTTTTAAGAGTAGAGTGGTGTGCTCCCTGAAGATTAATAGGGAGCTGGATGCATTGGGATCAACTTGGGTAAACACCTTTCTAAAAACATGGTTCTTCTCAGGGAAGCCCAACAAGAGAGGATCATACAAATTATGAGTAAATAAAGACTTTGGTGATGGGTTTCAAAAGATGCACAATAAACGGAAGGCTCTTGGTTGGGGGTGTGTATGGGTTTCATTCCTCTCAAGATATGCTAACCAATCCTTTAAAACAGCCATGGGTAAACACAATTGCCCAATAACAGCCTTGTAGGTGATTACTCCGTAACAGGTCATGTCGTATGGGGAGTTCTCTCCCAGGGATGGGATGGGTAGAGAATATGTGAGGTAGGGATCCCGGAGGAAAGCATGTATTTGAGGGAAAAGCAAGGTGGTCTGTTCTTTCCTTTTTTTTTTTTTTTTAAAGATATATTCATTCATTTGAGAGAGAGAGTGTGCAAGTAGGGGGAGGGGCAGAGGGAGAGAGAGAGGGAGAAAGAGAGAGAGAACCCTAAGTGGGTTCCATGCTCAGTGTGGAGTCTAATGTTGGGCCTCATCCCAGGACCTGAGACCATGATCTGAGCCAAAATCAGGAGTCAGATGCTTAAAAAACTGAGCCCCCCAGACCCCCCAGTGTGGTCTGTTCTATGTAAGATTAACACAGTGAGATCCCTTAAGTGATTAGAAACATAGAAAGGGGGGCAGGAGGCATAGTTCTGGGCATCACCTGAAGACCTGCTGAAGAGGAAATCGGCTTAGTTTTGCTGTTTCAGGAAGGTCAATGAAGACAAGTTGCTGAACAGACAGATTTTAACTTAAAAGAAGAGGAACATTCTGAGGTTGGAGAGCAGTAGCTAATGGCATTGGCTGTCTGGTGCCAGAGGAGCCTGTCACTGTGGTGTCCAGGCTCACATCCCCCTCTGGTACAGGTGCTATGCAGGTGACCAGTATCAGATAGACTCTGTGGCTATTTCTCACTCCTCGCTGTGATGGTCCCTTGAGTCTGACCTGTCCCTTGAGCCCTGAACATGTGTGGTCCCTTGAGTCTGACCAGGTCCCTTGAGCCCTGAACATGTGTGGATCAGCGCTGTATGAAGCTAGTGAGGACTGAGGCACCACCCAGGGATCTCTGTTTAGACCGACCCCAGCCACTCTTGACCCTCTGGAGGGCAAGGGTTCTTCTCCATCCCCCAGACTCCGTGTCTCTGGGAGATGAGCAATATCCACCACTCTCGCCTTGGCATTGTAGTGGTTTAGAAAATGTTTTTGGGTCAGCTTATATTCTGGCTCTCATTTGTCCTTGGGTTTGACCTTGAGAGAACCTTTCACCCCTCTGAACATCAATTTCTTCTTCAGTTCAGTGGGGATGAGAGCTCTGAGGTCCTGGTGAGCTCCGGGTACTGTGGCTGGCACACAGGTGGCACTCCACAAATACTAACAATTACGTCTGAGGGTATCCAAACACAGCAACATGTCAATATCAGGAAGAGTAATTTTATAATTAGGAGGATTTTTTAAAGCCCTCAAGCTGCATCCTAGATAATAACTGCTTTCATCGAGGTCTTATAAATGTCAGGCACCAAGCTAAAGCTTTATGTATCTTTTGCCAGGTGGTTAGTGTTATTTCTATTGCTCTATTGCAGAGGTAGGGAAAGCGAGAGTCAGGAGAGTGAAGTCATTTGTCCAACTGGGTTACACAGCTAGTTCTGGGGGCAGAGCCAGACATGGAGACCTCAGAGACCAGCTGAGTTGATCCAAAGCTGCACATGCTGGTGTGATGCCAACTCCTGGCTGCACAATTCCTCGCGGGTAGACCAGATGCCTCCTCAAGGAGCAGGGCTGGGGGTTTCAAGGCTTTTGCTGAATTAGGAAGGGGATAGCTGGGTCTTCTTCACAGGGCTTCTGTTGAGCACACAAGTGTGCTCAGACCCCAAGCCCACACGACACAGTGGGTGCTCACTATTACAGGGCCCAGGGCCTCAGCCCATATGTGCAGATACACATGCTATGCAGTGGAAAATGAATGCATGCACAGTCCTGGAGCTTTCTGACTTGAAGCCAAACAAATTTACACAGGCTCATTTGTCAGCTGCCTAACCCCCCTCCCTCCTAGTCTAGCTCATCCCGCCTCCCAAGTTCCTTAGTTGTTATAAGCTTATCACAGAAGTAAATCAAAATGTTCTCAAGAGGAGAAGAAAAGATAAAAGCAAAAAATGCAACATCCCCAAGAGAGGAATATTTTTTATAGTTCCACAACTCTAGCAATTCTGTCTTTAAAAAAAATCCATTATTTAATTTTAGTACCATGGAGGTGCTAGTGATGAATAATAGCTCCTCTTCTACCTTCTAGTATTTCTAAAATATTAATACTGGTTGGATACCTCTCTCCTAAGGGGAAGTAGGACTTGAATCTTTTATAGGCTCCTGAGCCCTGTTCCCATCCTATGAATTTATTCGATTACTACCAATCATATGCTCTAGGTTCTTCAAATTATGTATGCACCAAAGGATGGGGGGCCACCTGGTGCGGTGGAGAGGGTGAAATAGGCTGTTAAATAATCGCTTTCTCATTATTTTCTTTGTCTATCTCTCTGCTCTTTTATTATCCATCAAGATGCACCTCCTGTCTCTACATTGGACTTGGACTGTGAATCACAAATGGAAAGCCACAACAAGGCATCCTACTTACCAGCCTTGGGGGCAGACATCCCTCATGGCTAACAATGGTTCATGCATCATTACCGCAAACTGTTAATGTTAAGTTTTGAGTGCTGAGTCCCAACCAATCTATTTTCATAGGTCATAATGCTGTATGTCTGTGTGTGTAGTGTGTGTGCGTGTGCACAGTCTCCCTTTACACTTGAGCGGCAGGAGAAGAAGGAAGGAGGAGATGGTTTTAGAATAAACTAGAAATAGGACTGTAAGTTGTTGCAGTTGGCAATGAAGGATTTTTTTTTTAAATAAAAAATCAGGGGTACTTTTATTCTGTCTACAAAACTAATGTATGTACACTAGATGAAATCCGGAAAACAAACCGAAGTAGATGCTAGAGGAACAATGTGCTCTATGTCTCAGCAGGTTGCTGGATGTTGTAACTATTTTAAGATATTGATGACTTCCCTCCAGTCTTAAAAAAAAAAAAAATATAATTATATATTTTTTTTAAATATATATATATATATATATATTTTTTTTTTTTTTAGAGTGATAGAGAGCAAGTAGGGGGAGGGGCAGAGGGTGAGAGAAAGAATCTCTAGCAGACTCCCCACTGGGCATGGAACCTGATGTGGGGCTTGATCTCAGGACACTGAGATCATGACTTGAGCCGAAATCAAGAGTTGGATACTTAAGCAACCAAGCCACCCATGCGCCCCTTTCCTTATCTTTTAAATGCATACCACTGCCTAAATATGTAATTTTTTTTTTTATCTTGAGATAATTGTAGAGTCACATGCAGTGACAAGAAATTCCTTTTACCCAGTTTCCCCTAGTGCCGCCATTTTGTGTAAAACTGTAGTACAACATGACAGTTGGGATATTGACATTGGTGCAATCCATGGATCCTGTTCAGATTTCCCCAGTTTTACTTGTACGCATTTGTGTGTATGCGTGTATCTCATTCTACGCAATGTTGTCACACGTATAGGCTAAATTTACCACCACCATCAAGCTACTAAACAGTTCCATCATCACAACGACCCCTGTTATCATTTTATAGCCATACCCTCCTCTCTCCAATATACCACCCTTCCCCTACATCACTAGGTCCTGGCAACCACTCACATGTTCTCCATTCCCATAATTCTCTCATTGAGAAAATGCCACATAAATGAAATCATACAGTATGTAGCCTTTGGGATTGGCTTCTTTTCCACTCAGCATAATTTCCTGGAGATTCTTCCAAGTTGTGTCTCAAGAATTCATTCATTTTGTTGCTGAGCAGAATTCCATGGTATGGATGTTCCATTAAAGGCCATCTGGGTTGTTTCTCATTTCTGGCAATTATGTATAAAGCTGCTATGAATATATAAGTACAGGTTTTTGGGTGGACACAGCTTTCATTTCTCTGGGATACATGTCTGGGAGTGCAATTATTGTGTCTTGGGGCATCTGCACCCTTAATTTTACAAGAAACTGCCAGACTGGTTTCCAGCATGGTTGTAGCATTCAGCATCCCCATCAAGCAGTCTCTGAGCGATGCGGTTTCCCATGTCCTCATCAGCATTGACTGTAGTGATTGTGCTTATTATTATTTTTTAACTGTCTTAATAGATGCACACTGATAGCTTTGCAGTTTTAATTTGCATTTCCCTCATGGGTGTTGAGATTAAACATCTTTTCATGTGCTCACTTGCCATCCATAGGTCCTCTTTGGTGGAATGTCTGTTCATGTCTTTTGCCCATTTTCTAGTAAGGTTGACTGGGGATTTCTGCTGCTGAATTTTGGGAGTTCTTCCTGTTCTGCACATATGAATCCTTTGTCGGATACATGGTTTGTCAGTGTCTTTTCCCAGTTTGTAGCTTGTCTTTTCATCCTTTTTTTTTTTTTTAAGATTTTATTTATTTATTTGATAGACGGATATCACAAGTAGGCAGAGAGGCAGGCAGAGAGAGGGGGAAGCAGGCTCCCTGCTGAGCAGAGAGCCTGATGTGGGGCTCTATCCCAGGACCCTGAGACCATGACCTGAGCCGAAGGCAGAGGCTTAACCCACTGAGCCACCCAGGCACCCCCTTTTCATCCTTTTAATAAGATTTTTCCTTGAT
Organism: Taxidea taxus jeffersonii; assembly: GCA_003697995.1. Lineage (NCBI taxonomy): Eukaryota > Metazoa > Chordata > Mammalia > Carnivora > Mustelidae > Taxidea > Taxidea taxus. The sequence goes on from ML093147.1 coordinate 101,682, forward strand.
TAAAAGTTTAAGTTTAGATAAAGCTCACCTAATCAAATTTTCCTTTTAGAAATCTCACCTTTTGTGTTGAGTCTAAGAACTCTTTGCCTGGCCTTGAATCCCTCAGAGCTTTCTCCCATTTGTTCCTAAATGCTTCATGGTTCCACAGTTTACATTGACATCGACAATGCATTTTGAGTTAACCTTTGTATAAGGCATAAGGTTCAAGTTCCGGTTCACTTTTGATTACAGATGTGCCAATGTTCTTGCACTATCTGTGGGAGAACCTAACCCTCCTCCATGGAATTGCTTTTGTCTCTCTCTCTTAAGAATCTTAAGAAACTTAAGAATTAAGTTGAATGGGTTAATGTGGAACTATTTCCAGGTTTTTAATTCTCTCTACCTGTCTTCCTCTGCTGCACCACACTGTCCTGACTACTGCAGCTATCTGGTCTTCACATCAGGCAGAGTGATTCCCCCCACCCCGCCTTAATAATCATTCTTCTTCAAGACTGTTAAGCTATCCTGGGGCCTGTGTCTTTCCACATACATTTTATAATAAGCTCATCTAGGCCTACAGAAAACCTTGCAAGGATTTTGATAAGAGTTGCCTTAAAACATCAATCAATCAATACATCTATCTGTCTACACATATTCACATATCTCATGAGCATTTTTCTTATTATCACTAGCTCCCTTTCAATGGCCACCCAATATTTTATAGTAGATATGCCGTCATTTACCCACCTCAATAATAATGGATGCTTGACTCTTTTAAGTAAGGAATACTGTGAACAAAGCTACCAATTACTTCTTCCTCCAAAAACAGACTACACATTTGGATTATTTCCTTCGGATAGACTCCCAAAGTTGGGATTACCCTAACAAAGAGAAAGAATGCTCATACAGTTATTTCTATTTGGATATTCCTTCACATGTTTTCACCCATATGTGAAAAGTATTACAATTAGCTTTGAAATTCCATTTTGTTAGGGATTTGAACATCAAAGTGGGAGAGAGAGATGGTCATCAATGAAGAAAAAGCAGACTGTGGGACAGGGAGTAACACAGCAACCATGCCTCCTGAAATCACGATGACTGCAATCCCCACTTGGTGGGCTCTGGCCCGACTCCCCCCAGAGTGTTGCCACCCACCTGCTCTCAGCTACTCCCCCCGACTCTCTGGTGAAGGCAGGTAAGTAATATCAATTCCTATCTCATCTACTCTAGGGTAGCTATTTGCTGCTAAAACATTCTTTTTGTTTTAATTCTCTTTTCATCCTAAAGAAAAAGGATTTAGTTAAATCATCTTATTTTCACCCAAGAAAGGGAGAGGGACAAACTGACCAGCTCAATTCATCTCTTTATTGTTTGGCCATGAAACGTCTGTTACAGGAGATGGTCCTGAATGGGAGGTGAGCAATACAAGCCCAGTGGAGTGATCAATGACAGTTTGGGAGGGCTGACGTGGTTCCTTTTATGTTTCCATCCTTCGTAATTGGGTGTTCTTCTTCTTCTCTAATGGAAGTAGAGGATCCATAGAGTGATAGGAAAACAATGTGGTTCTCCTTTCTATGCAGTCATTTTGCTCTTAAAACTATTCTAGATCTTCACCTCTAAGAGCAAGTGTGGTCATCCTCAAATTGTGAGTCCTAAAAGCCAAGACTCTTCTGAGAACTCAGGAAAGAGGTGACCTCTGTGGCCATGTTGGGGTGCACTTGAATCTGACAGGGGCTACAGCCAGAAGAAAGGAGATCCCAGGGCCTCCTGGGCCATGCCAACATTATGTTATTTAGAAAAAAACCAAAACTGATCTAACTGATCTTCACACTGTCAGATGTCGGGATCAGGTATCCTGGAGGATTTTAAGGTGGAGAATCATAAAAATCATAAATGCCGGGATGTAGAAAAAATAGTCCTTGTGTGAATGACAGTGTTTTCTTTCTTCCTTCCTTTCTTTCTTTCTCTCCTTCCTCTTCTTCTTCTTCTTCTCTCCTTTTTTTTAGAGCAGGGAAAGGCAGAGGGGGAGGGAGGGAAGCCTCCCTCTTAAGCAGGCTACGTACCTAAAGCAGAGCCCAAATCAGGGCTCGATTGCATGGTCCCAAGATCATGATCTGAGCCAAAGTCAAGAGTCTGATGCTTAATCAACTGAGGAACCCAGGCACCCCCGAATGGCAGCATTTCCAATGGCAATATATGATCCTTTTAGATTCTCCCTCCCCATCTTATGGGAGCAAAGGTCAAATCAGAGAGAGATTGTTATTAGTTAAGTGTCTGCTTTGGGACAGACAACTTGCTCGGGACTTCTCTTGTATTATTGTAGTATGTTCTTACTCTAAAGAGGCATTGCCAGCCCCATCCCATAGAGGAGGAGGTCGAACACTACACAGCTGGACTGAAGTTTCCAAGAAGAGGTATCAAGCAAAGCAAGGCTGGTCTGATGCCAGGTTGGCTTCTGTTTCTACCACCCTTAGTGAGGATGGGGAGCAAGACAGAAAAGGAGCCAGTGATTGAAGTTAGAAGCAGACCCAGCAATGAAGCCATCCAGTGCCAAAGATAGGCACCCTGAAGCTCTCTGTGTGCTTGTTTTGTTTTTCATTTTTTTATTACTGTCAGGGGAAGTGCTCTGTTTTTGAATGACACTCTTCCACAAATGAATGGAGTGTGGAGATCGTGGGGAAATGTCTCTGGGAGACCCAGCGTGCTTCTACTGGGAACGCAGTCTCATACCCCCCTCCATGCTTCAGAGAACCCGGGGTCAGCTCGAAAAAGGTAGAGCTCAAAAAAACACAACAAAACAAACCAGCCAACAAAAATAAACAAATCCCCCCCCCCAAAAAAACCCCAAAAGATAGAGCTCTCCCACCCCACAATGCGGAGGAAGAGAATACCCACAATCCTTGTCCTGTGCCCATGTGCGGGGTTCTGAGAGCACAGCTAGCAACGTAGAGCTGGGGGGTTCAAGTTCTCGATCAGCCTTGTAATGACCCGTGTGTCAGAGCACACACCACGAGTCTCTCTAGCCCTCGGTTCCTTCCACTGTAAAACGGGGATCAGACCCACTGGGAGGGTTGTTTAAAGATTAAAACAGAGATAAGGTAGGCAAAGCGCTGGCGTGTGGGATGGGTCAGCATCGTCTGTTAGCAAGGGAGCTGCTACCAAGAACACCCTGCCAGCTTTCTTTCAAGCATAACTTCCACATTTCCCTGGACGCTGGCAATAGTCCAGGTCACAGCGGCTCCTGTCCAGGCAGAAACACTCGGCTCACCAAGCATGTCAGGCAGCGAGGCATGTGCCTCCTGTCCCCAATACTCTGCTTATATCCCCCACGGAAGCCTCCATCTTGGCCAACTGTCCCACTAAAAAATACACAGTTTCAATGTTCTTTCAAAGATAATTTCTGCGGTTTTGGGGGTAAAGGCATGTCCACCATTTAAACCCTACAGGGAAGATCAGACCTCCTCTTGGATGCACCATTTCCTCTGTGTCTCACATGGTTCTCAGCTTGTCGGGGCAACGCTGCGCTGGTGTAGGCACTTTGGGTCAACTAGAGACCAAAGTCCTCTCGACTCTCCAGGACTCTGCCACGGGGCCGGCTTAGGTGACACACCACACAAATACCCACGCAGCCCCCCCGCCCCTCACTTCCAGCTCCCTGGGAAAGACCGAAACGTGGAACAGCCAAATCTGAGTCCGGGCAATTAGCCACGGGAACTCGGCTCCTGTGACTGCCCTCGTTCACATTCCTTCTTTGGACATGGCTCTGGGGAAATTACTTTTCTCAGAGCGTAGTGTTTTTTTTATGGGGAGAGAGTTAGAACCCCGCAAAGCACCATAAGGAAGATCTCATCTTGTGATAATAGCCAGCAATGTCAACAAAGCACCGGGATCATTTCGAGCAATTCTTCCAAAGGCCACAACTCCCAACAGCTCCGGGAAGAAGATCCTGTGTTCCCCTTCTCCCCCACATTCTGCACAGACATGAACCCCAGCACCACACCCAGCAGTTACCTGTTGAGACTGTGAGCACACACGGGTGAAGGAGGAACGCCGCGGAAACACAGGACACCATGCTGATATCTGCAGTTCCAGTTCCAAGGGTTTGGAGCCCAGGGAAGCGTTCCCACCTGAGCCCTGCACCAGGTGCGATCAGTAACTCCACAACAATAACCGAGGAGCCAGAGTGGATGGGGGTGGGGCTTGGAGCTTCAGGTGCCTTCCCCAGCCCTTTTGACCTTTATCTTAATCCATATGCTTTTCTCTCTCTCTCTCTTTTTAAAGATTCCAGAGATAGAGCAAGCATGAGCACTTGTGTGAGTGGGGGAGGGAGGAAGAGAGAGAGAGAGAAAGAGAAGCAGACCCCCTGCTGAGCACAGAGCCCACTGTGAGGCTCAACATCATGACCCTGAGATCACGACCTGAGCCGAAATCAAGAGCCAGAGGCTTAGCCCACGGCGCCACCCAAGAGCCCCCCCTTTCCATGTCTTTTTGTCATCAGATAAACTCTATGAAGCAAGTGGCTTTATTATCCCCATTTTATAGAATGGGGACCTGAGTCACAGAGCATTTAAGAATTTGGCCAAGTTCCCCTAAGACTGCACCAGCATCAGCCTAGAGGAAACACGAGCATCTCTGATTTATTACAAGATGATGCCCCAGTGGCACCGAACACTTAGAATGTCTTATCCCATGCAACCCTCCCCAAAACCTTGCAGATTCGTACTCTCTCCATATTACAGCAAAACCCTGAGGCTCGGGCAGGATAGCAAACCTTCCCCGAGGATCACTTAAGCTTTTCTGCCCTTTGAACCTTTGCTCTAAATTGCTACTTTAAGCAATCAGATCGATAATTTGCAAAGAGATTAACCAAATAAGAACATTCCTACCCCAAACCTGCCCTTTAGGTGACCAAAATGAGCAGACTGAGAAATGGTCAGGGCAGCTGTTTGGGCCAACTTAGTAATTATGTAGTAACAAAGGGGATTCAATCAATTGCTTAGCAATTAGCTATTATGAGAAGATGGGGAAAAAATCCAATTGACTGGTAGAGCAGGAAGCATTTTAAATGTCACCACAGTAAGAGAAATATTTGCAGATTTGTCTTCATAATGGTTAACTAATTGCAATCTCCAAATTTTATTGCCTTGGAAAAATAATTCATGAGACAGAGTAGTAACACTTGGGGCTCTTTCTCCTTTGTCTTGGTTAGCAGCAAAGGGAGGCATGCAAATCGATCAATCCCTATAATCTAAGAAGACCCCCTCCTAAGGAACAGCCTCCTTGAGGCACGGTCAATGTTTTAGTCATCGCTTTATCATCTCTATGTACTTGGTACAATGTGGGGACATATAGTAGGTGCTCAAGACATGGTGAATGAATTGAATTAAAGTTGAACAGAAGCGCTGGGGTCTGTCCCCCCAATACTGAGTTTCCCTTCTGTGTCAGCTCTCACACCTGCCCCACGACAGTCGGCTAATACCACATCACTGTGCCATGACATTGTCCACCCCCATCCACAAAAGGAAGTGCTTCTGGCCCAACTGAACCTGTTTTTCTGGTCTTAAATGGCCTCATTAATGCGCATTTGCCCAATGTTGGATCAAAAATTATTCTCTCCGGGCTTTCCTTTGAGAACTCATGGGGGTCGAGGAGGCTTTTTGCCTTTGGTGATGATGCTAGGGAGGAGGACTCTCTCTACAGAAGGAGAGGATGAGGCCACCATCTAAAGGGGGAGCAGAAAGAACAATTCTTTGAATATGGGACCCAGTTGGTCTAAAGCCATGTGCACCCTCGAATTTCCTGGGTATGGGGGTCAGCAAATACCCTTTTGCCTCAGCTCTCTGGGTGAGTTTCTGTCACACACAATCTCCCAGTCCTGAGGAAAAGAATCCCTTCCCAGCTACTGCTATACTTCTGCTCCAGGCCATTAGTTTTGGAGCAACCAAGAAAAGGAAGAGCCAGAGGTTGAAAACAGAATTTGGAGAAGTGTCTGTTCATGGCTTCTGCCCATTTTTTGAAGTGATTATCTGTTTTGTGTTTGTTGGGTTGGAGGAGCTCCTTATAGATCTTGGATATCCAGCCCTTTGTCTGTAGAGTCATTTGAGAATATCTTCTCCCATTCCATGGGTTGCCTCTTTGTTTTGTTGACTGTTTCCTTTGCTGTGCAGAAGCTTTTGATCTTGATGAAGTCCCAAAAGTTCGTATTTGCTTTTGTTTCCTTTGCCTTTGGAGACATATCTTGAAAGAAGTTGCTGTGGCCGATGTTGAAAAGGTTACTGCCTGTGTTCTCCTCTAGGATTTTGATAGATTCCTGCCTCACGCTGTGGTTTTTAATCCATTTCAAGTTTATCTTTGTGTATGGTGGGAATGCAAATTGGTGCGGCCACTTTGGAAAAACAGTGTGGAGATTCCATAAGAAATTAAAAATAGAGCTACCCTATGACCCTGCAATTGCACTACTGGGTATTTACCCCAAAGATACAGATGTAGTGAAAAGAAGGGCCATCTGTACCCCAATATTCATAGCAGCAATTCCACAGTCACCAAACTGTGGAAAGAGCCAAGATGCCCTTCAACAGATGAATGGATAAAGAAGATGTGGTCCATATATACTATGGAGTTTGATGCCTCCATCAGAAAGGATGAATGCCCAACTTTTGTATCAACATGGATGGGGCTGGAGGAGATTATGCTGAGTGAAATAAGTCAAGCAGAGAGTCAATTATCATATGGTTTCACTTACTTGTGGAGCATAAGGAATAACACAGAAGACACTGGGGGTTGGAAAGGAGAAGTGAGCTGGGGGAAACTGGAGGGGGAGATGAACCATGAGAGACTGTGGACTCTGAGAAACAAACTGAGGGTTTTGGAGGGGAGGAGGGTGGGGGGTTGGGTGAGCCTGGTGATGGGTATTAAGGAGGGCACATATTGCACGCAGCACTGGGTGTGGTGCATAAACAATGAATCTTGGAACACTAAAAAAATAAATCAAATTAAATAAAAAAAGAAAATAGAATTTGGAAGTAGGCTATAGAGGAGGGTTCAAACTTTGAGATAAGACTTGGGTAACTCCCAGGGAAGCTGGGTGCAGAGCAGCCCTGCTCAGAAGGAGAGATCCTGCAGGAGGGGCTGGAGGTACGGGCTTGCGGCTTGGTGTCTGGGGGCCGGAAGGACACAGGAGGCCAGAAACCACAGAGTCTGAAAGTCAGAAAGGGCCCCCACATTAGGTTGGGAGACACACACACACACACACGTATATAAACACAAGTTTTCATGTTATCTGTCACAAAACAACAACAACAACAAAAATGACTTAATTTGGTTGAAGCAGAGAATTAGGTTCCTTCCTAAAGATTCCATCAAACAAAGCTAATGAGAATGGAAAATGCGCCCTCCTGTATTACTGATGCAAGATGAGTAAATGTCAGTGAGCTTCGATGAGATTCCATCCCTAGAGCAGAAGTTAAAAATACAGGTTCACCAATGGCCTTGCTCCAAACTTCCCTGGCACTCAAGGTCTTGGTCAGCGGTGTGCAAACCCACTCTGACAAACAAGGGTAAGAAAAGATGGTAGCATGTCAGGCAGCCGAAGAAGGCACTGTAAACTATAATAATTGCTTATAAAATTTTATGGCTGGTCATTAATCTTAACCACCTCAATTTCTAAAAAGAAAGATTCACACTCTTTTTAAATAGACAAAATTTCAGTTTATGGGAAATTTAATAATAGTCATGCTGGTGCAATAAGAAATTCCCTAAGTCTGAAATTTGTTGCAGACTTTGGAGAGGAGGCAGCCTGTTGTAGTCGCAGGAGGACAGGACTGATGACACGGGCCTGCCAGCAGGTCCCAGAATCTCTCTGAGCTACAATTTCCTTATCTAGGAGATGGCGGTGGTTTCCTCCTCTTTGCAAAACCACAAGGATAGAAAAGAAGGCAGCAAAGTTCACAGAGGCATGTGGCCTGGCACGCAGGCAGTGGCCCTCCATGAAAGAGCTATAAGCATCCCTCCAGAACATTTTCCAAACATCAAGATTCTGATCATGGTCACCGCTCTCCCCTTACGCCAGTGCAGCTCTGGGCCGAGACCCTATCACTTGCAGAAGCTGAATGACTGCTATGCCCCCTGACCTACGCCCCCCCCCCCCCCACGGTGGTCTAGTCTCTGTCCACTAGCCAGAGAGATTCTAGAAAGACACACTGAATATGAAAACCCTCCCAGGTGTGGTTTTTCTCTCTCAGCTAGAATAAAAGTCCGAGTCCTTCTAATGACCTACAAGGCCTCCCATGATGAGGCCATACCTCTTTTCCTGTCCCACATCCCCTTGCCTCTCTCTGCTCCAGTCTCCGTCTCAGCTAACTTGCTGTTTCCAGAACACTCCACACTCCCACCCCAGGATTTTGCTCCCCTTTGTCCCTCTATCTAGGACGCTTGTCCCTGAGGTAGATGTGGGCTTGCACTTCCGCCATCAGGTGTTACCCTGAAAAGGCTTTTAAGCTGCAACCTGCACCCCATCTCTAACCGTTGCTTCCCTATACCCCCTGTCAAGGCCTAGCTTAGCCACTGGCACACCATATATCTTAGTAACTTTTATTGTTGACCTCCCTTTGTAGAAAATAGACGCTAAGAGGGCAGGATTGGTCTGTTTTGCTCACTTCTGTAGCCGTAAAACCTACAGCAATTCATCACGTAGCCAGAGCTCAGGGCATATTTGCTAATAAGAGACGTCTGCCACCAAACTCCCCCAGCCGTGGGAGCTCCTGGCTGCAAACCACTTCTGGGCTGCAGAAACCATTCCACTGGCCCCATCAGTGATTTGCTCTGCCAACGCATACTATAGGCCCTGAGGGCTCGGGCCACGCTGTCTGTGATCAGGACAGGAGGAGGAGAAGGTAGTGGAATCAGAGCATTGGGGTTTGCCCCGAACCACAGCATGCTGTCTGTGAAAGGGGTAGAGGGACCTACTGAAGCTGGCATTGGGAAAAAAATCAACAAAAAACATAGAAATGCCGGGTTCATGAAGGGGCTATGGTAATGTGAATGTCCTTCTTTCGTCGAATGATTTTTGTAAGGATTCAATAGATACCTGCTTATGAAATTGTAGGGCACAATTTTGCTTAAAATCTCCATCTCCCCTTTTATCCTTCTTGTCCTTCCCTGGAACTGGCATCCCTTATGCTCTGGCCCCATGCTCTCCACCAAACCTCATGCCCCTGGGGTCCCCTCCTTTCAAGTCAAGTTCCAATTTTCCTAGGTTACAATGAGCCCGTCTGATACAACTTCAGCACTGAGAAATTCCACTTCTGGTAACTCTTACTCCAGTGGTTCTCAACCCAGACTGTACATGGTGATCTTCTGAAGAGGTGTACAAGACAACGAATGTACAAGTCACAGCTCAGAGAATCTGGCGTACTATCACTGGAGTGGGGCTTGGGCTCCAGGATTTTTCTAGACTCTGAGTGATTCTAAGGTGCTGTCAGATTCAGAAGCACTGTTGTTGTCCCTTCCAGGAAAGGCAATTAGATGTAAGCAGGGCCTGTTGGAGACAAGTCACCTTAATACAGAACTTTTTCCAAAGGTAAAGACTTGAAGGCATTATGGGGACAGAATATTAGCCTTTCTGCTTTGTTCAAAACATCCCTAAGATGTGCTTGTCCAGCTACCAATATGTGGAGGCAGCTGTGAAGGCAAATGTTAGGTCACCCGTGGACACACTGGTGTTGGTGGAGCTCACCTTGGTGCCCATGGGGCCATGTGAGCCTCTGAAGAGTCTGAGCCCACAATAGCCACCCTGAGGAACACTGAGCAGAGTCAGGCTCTTGCTGGTGCTCAGGAAACACCTAGAGGCATTTTCCACCCATTGGCCCCATGAATGTCTGGGGACCGCATGCTTACATGCATGTGACCGACATGCATGAGATCCCAAGACACATGCATGTGATTAATTTCTTCTCCAGGTGACATGTCTCTTCTGGATGTACTCTGGTTTTTTTTTTTTTTTTTTTTAAATCACCTATGACTTGAATCAAGAAAATTGATTTTCTGGGGCGCCTGGGTGGCTCAGTGGGTTAAAGCCTCTGCCTTCGGCTCGGGTCATGATCCCAGGGTCCTGGGATCGAGCCCCACATCGGGCTCTCTGCTCAGCAGGAAGCCTGCTTCCTCCTCTCTCTCTGCCTGCCTCTCTGCCTACTTGTGATCTCTGTCAAATAAATAAATAAAATCTTAAAAAAAAAGAAAATTGATTTTCTTAAAAGAAATATTCTTCAATGTTATTCAACTGAAGACAGAAACACGACAATGACGACCACAACAAAACAGAACAGGAGAAGCTGAAACTCAGGAGGGAGATCCTAAGTCTGTCCTAAGAAGTCCAACAACTACAAAGCCTTTCAAAAGAAGACAATCCATCTTAAAAGCACTAATTTTGCGACTAAATGCTATTTTATAAAAAAAAAAAAAAGAATGATTCTAAGGTATAATTTCCTTTCTTCCACAAGACAGTGCAGGAACAAAAGGGAGATGATAATTGGTTTCCAGACATATTCCGTGGAGAAGCCGGGGAGACTCTCAGGGCACACATGGAGGAAGATGGCAGGGGATCAGGGAAGATGTGTCAGATGCACGAATCAGGCCATGGGCTCTGGGGAGAAAGGAGGACCTGGACATTCTGGGCTGTTGCCATTTACGATCCTGTTCCTGGTGATTAAACCAAACAACTATGCCTGCTTATTTTATTGATTATTCCTGCTCTTGTTATGATAACCTGAAAAACATTTCCAGAAATAGGCCAGGTCAACGCATAAGTGGAAGACATAGAATTAATGCGACAGCCTAAAGGACGCAAGTGGGGGGATATATCGTCTTCAGGATGATTCCTTAGCTGAAGGGATGTTGTTCAAAAACCATCAGAGAAATAAAACCACCTGTAGAATTTAGAATTCTCCAGAAAATACAGGGGGCAGCATCAAATGTGAGAAACTGATCCTGAGGTCTTTCTCCTTTATTTGCTTTCGAATCTTTAAAAAGAAGTGTTTGGGCTCATGGTTGCTGATTTCTACAGCAACCCAGCAGCTAACTGAGAGGTTACTATGTACCAGGCGATGGGTAAAGCGCTTCATATTCATTCCTTCTCTCCTCAGACCAAGCCCCTGAGTCACTACTCTTTTTATTTTGTTTCCCATTAAGAAATTGATAGAGGTGTCTCAATTTGTTCAAGGAAGGTCACATAGCTTGTAGTCCAAGAAAAAAGGGTGAATGTAGTGTCGTAGAGAGTGCACGCTTGGGAGCTAGAAGCCGGGCTGCTGGAGTCCAGATCTCAGCCCCTCTGCTGCGAGCTGTGGAAACTCTAGGATTCTGGGTCTCAGTACTATTACCTGTAAAATGGGGGAAATGATAGTATCTATCTCATGAGGTCATTGGGAAGACATGGAAAGATGGATATGGACCAGCTACACATAGATGTGCAGACAGAGATACATAAAATACACATATAGAGTACTCGGACATCACATACTAAAAGAGTTAATCATCTGTAGAGTACGGGGTGATGTGTAGGTGTCAAGTGTGATTACCATGATCATCAACAAACACTGTCTTCTCATTTACACTCAAACCTTGATGCCTGTGACTACCTCCCCTCTCGTCGCCCTCCCTTCACGTTAATAGGGTGCTTCTTTTGGCTGCAGGATCATAGAGGGAGCACAGTCCCACGGAAAGAAAATGAGTCAACAGGTTTTTTTTGTGTGGTTTTTTTTTTTAAGGGTCAAAGGAAAGGCCCGTTACTAGACTCAACAGACGGAGAAATGAAAGCGCTGGGTGACAGTTTGGCCAAGCGATGAGCCAAGCGATTATTTAATGTAAAAAGATACTCGGGCCCAGGTTTGGAAACAGCTGTTCATTTTTCTGACCTTTTAAAATTTTCTCGATGGGCTTAACCATGGAGGCTATGGGATGCTGACCCGTGCTATGTCAAATACCTTGCCTCTTGGATTTCTGTCCCCTCTCTCCACTCTGTGACTTGGCTTGGGTGCTGATGTTCAAACTGAGAAAGATTCACCCCTGACTTTTGGGGTTGGGGAGGCTCCTGGCTGAGAGGTCTAACAAGATTGGGCTCTGCTGCCATCTTCCTTCCTTCCTTCCTTCCAGTCCAGACCAATTCGCCTGTATCTGCCTTACCTACAGGATCTTTGGATAGGATTTTTTTTTTGAAGAGTAGATGCCGACACTCAGAAAACTTTGACCACTACTGGTTTAGATCCCTTCCAGTTCTGACACTGTGATGCTCTAAAAGCAGACAGCTGGCTTCCGACATGTCCAAGCCTTCTACACAAGGTGCCTCCTTGGACGGCAGAGACAGATGCTGTCCTATTGGGAGAGGGACACTGAGACCAGAATGACAGGGAGGCTGGCCTGAATACACACTGATTTTTGAAAGAGAGAATTCTTATATTCATATTCGAATTCATGTTGCTAACAACACCCCAAGAAAAGTTGAGTTTAATTCCACCAGTTGAAGCTATAGTAATATTAC
>ML093147.1:118121-137851 GCA_003697995.1 Taxidea taxus jeffersonii
CCTTCCTCCCTCCCTCTCCCTTCTTCCCTTCCTTCCCTCCTCCCTCCCTCCCTTCCTCTCTGTTTTTTAAAGAAAACAGACTGCGACATTTCTTACTAAGAAGTTTCTTGTTAGTTTCTGTTGTTGTTGCCATTATTGTTTCTCAGATCTCATCTTCATGAGGGAAAAGGCATGGAAGGAAATTTATCAGTGATCTGATTTTAATGGATTTCTCCTCTTGGGTTTATTTCTTCCAAAGACACAAACAAACGTAGCTGGAGACCATTTCAATGATCTTAAAAAATATTTGATGCTATGTGATGAAGAGAACAATTTCATATATAAAAACTTGATTCTAAGCTGCCAGAAACCAAAGGAAATTTGAAAATACGTAATCACTGTGCTCCGAAGTCACTGTGTTTTGGCCAAGTCGTGTTTTCTCACTAACTAAAACAAAACTTCCTTCTTGAGGGAGGGAAATCACAGTCTCAAAGCTAAAAACTGTGAACTACCCTGAATCTGTGCATTAAACTCTTGTGCCCACAGACATCGTGGGCAGAAAGTTATTATCTAGTAGTTTCCCCTTGTCAGCACTTTCAAACTTAAAAAACTTAACGTGCTTTGGTTTGGATATATGCCAAACCAACTTGATGCTCAGGACTGCTCCACTGAAGTGGAAAAAGTAAGTGGTTCCTATTTTATCCTCAATCTAGGGAAAATATCGGTAAGGGAGAATTTTGCAGATTCCAGAGCTGTGGAGAGCTGAGTTCACACCCTGGGTCGGTGACATACCAGCTCGGTGACCCCAGGTAAGTCATTCAACACTCTCGCTGGTAAAATAATGGAGATGACGGTACTCATCTGGGGAGGTTTGGGAGAAATAAGGAGGTAACAGCACATCGTGCTTGGGACGCTAAGTATTCCAATCTCACGGGGAATATGGAGTTCACATCAATGGGACCTAGGAATCCTAAAGGCCGCCCTGCATTTCTTGGAATACCGACTTTTCTAGTGAAGAGGCCAGCTTCGCTCCAGGCCAGGCCATCACCACACTAGCTCTGACATCAGATTCTGGTTCTGTAATCGCTAAAATAGTGGCACATTTATGGAGTCTTCATGCACACAGTTTCTATGCAACAAATATTTCTGCAAAAATACAGCCCCCTGTTTGGCCAAGGTGTATTTTTCCTGTATGATGCAGTGTAGGGGCACAGTGTTGTAGAAAACAGATGCATGTTTCTGTGTGACTTCCAGAAGCAACTTTAACAAATTAGAGGGGAGTGAAGTAAATGTGCAGAAGATGGGGCGGGGGAAAGACCAGGCTTTTGTGTGCCTTAATGAGACCTAATTCAAGGTCTTTCTTGGGGGAAAGCAGTGGAAGATGGAAAAAATAAAGCCAATCTGTCATTGGCTGTATGAAGGGACTCTATAGACATAAGCTGTGATTGTTAGGGTTGTTAGCGGGCATTCTGACATTCAAGTATAAAGCATTATTCATGAACAGAGTGGGCGAAATTATACAATCCATTTAAATAAAATCAACCGTATAACAGTTATAATTCACAAAGTGATCATTTTTAAAAATAGAAAATTGAATTTCAAATCAGCATTTTAATGGCCCAGTGATCCAAATATTAAACTGATAATCAGGCCACAGTGATTTCCATGAATAGCTGAAAATATTCTTATAATTCTACAGTGCTCTGTGTGATGTCAGAAAATCCCTATATTCAAAAACATCCTGTCCCAAGTAGGATCTCAGACTACCAGTGCTGGACAGGACCTTGGGTCAGATGTAAATCGAGGGTTCTCAGCTGTGGGTGATTTTGTCCCCCAGGCCACATTTGACCATGTCTGGAGATAGTTGGTTGCAGCAGAAGGAGGGAGGGAGGGAGCTACTGGCATCGAGGGGTCTGAGGCCAGGGGTGCTCAGGACAATATAAAGGGCATCTTCCACCACAAAGAATTATCTGGCCCCAGATGTCAACAGTGCTGAGGTTGGAAAACTCATCCACACCCACCTTTTCCACCATATTGGGTGGAGTAGCCATGACCATGGCTTTCATTGGACCAACAGTAAGTTGTTGACTACATTTCAGGGCTCCTGGTACTGTTTTCATTTCTCTGCTTACATAGCTCATTCATTCCTGACCATCTGCCCACCTATCCTCAAATCTACTACTTGAGATTTATTAAATGCCTATCATGTATTTGGCCCTGGGAATACAGTCTTTCTCCTCTGCATTTATAGCATGGCGGGGGAGGAAGATGTAAGACAAATAACGATGCCAAGAATTGTCACTGTGTTAAATGCCATATGAAAGCACACAACCAGGGGTGCCTGGGTGGCTCAGTCAGTTAAGCATCTGCCTTTCACTCAGGTCATGATTTTGGGGTCCTGGGGTTGAGCCCCGCATTGAGCTCCTTGTTAATGGGAAGCCTGCTTCCCCTTCTCCCTCTGCCTGCTGTTCCCCCTGCCTGTGCCCTCTTTATCTCTGACACATAAATAAATAAAATCTTTTAAAAAATTAAAAAAAAAAAAGAAAGCACACAACCAGGGGAACCCAATTCACTCTGACATCTACTTGCTCCCAATCCAATTCTCTAATACTCAACTGTGCATTGAAATACCCTTGAAAGAGATCTTGGGTGCCCAGCGGGGGTTCTGGCCAGTAATCTGATATTATGGAGGTTGACCTTGCAACAAAGTTGGAGATACCAGTAATGGCCACCACTTGCTGGAGACTCACCCTGTATGAGGCCTTGTACTAAAAACTCTCCTTATGTTTCATCCTCACAACAACAACAGGGAGGAACTGTTGCCCTATAACCTCCAAGTTATAAACCTCCACATTTTGGGGGCTACTAGCATGGCTTGGGGGTCAGCCACTGTCTATCATAGATGAGTTAAATGTTAAGGAAGGTGACTGAGTCTGATTAGTTCATTCAGTGAGGACCTCCATTGTGATGGAGTGGACTTGGGTTTAGGGTGTAACTGGTGTGTAGTCTCTACCGTTGAGGGAATTAACGGGAAGTAAAGATAGTTTGAAGCAACCATCTGCGTATGATGTGGATTAATAGTTATGGCTATAGGCTACTATACTAGGTACGTAGATATAGAACATTTCATCAGCACAGGAAGTTCCAGCAAGCAGTTCTGCCTAAGAACATGGAGTAGTATCTAGGGGTAAGGAGGCTCTTATTAGTTGTAGGATGACAGTTTCCTGCCCATAGTTTGGGACCTAAGGCCATCTCTGACTCAGATTGGTTGGGGAGGAAGAACCCTGAGGGTTTGTTCAGACTCAGATAAATAGATCTACAGTCCAGGAGTTGGACAACTTTGGAAAGGGAAGAGATTAAAGTCAATGCCTTCATTTCATAAAGAATCTAAAAACCTCTATCCCAGACCTTAAGAATATATCCTCCTCCAGCCCCTCTTTATGCCAGTAATTCCCCTTCCAAAAATTCATTCCTTGGAAATAATCAGGGATATGCACAAAATTGAGAGTGGCCAGTGGAATATTTATAATTGGGGAAAAACTGGAAGCCCACTAGATCTCTAACTATAGTTAAAAACACCTATTGGACACACTAATGCCCACCTCCAAATCCAATGCTGATTGGATCCAGCGACAATCCAAGAGTCATCTGACTTGGAAAGGTATTGAGGTATATTAATTTAAACTGCAGGTTGCAAAAACAGTAGGTAAATTATGACCTCACTGTTGTGAACATACTCTATCCACATGCAAAAAGGAAGGTGTTGGGCACCTGGGTGGCTCAGTGGGTTAAGCCTCTGCCTTCAGCTCAGGTCGTAATCCCAGGGTCCTGGGATCAAGCTCTCTGCTCGGGCAGGGAGCCTGCTTCCCTCTCTCTCTCTCTGCCTGCCTCTCTGCCTACTTGTGATCTCTGTCTGTCAAATAAATAAATAAAATCTTAAAAAAAAAAAGGAAGGGGACGCCTGGGTGGCTCAGTTGGTTAAGCAGCTGCCTTCGGCTCAGGTCATGATCCCAGCGTCTTGGGATTGAGTCCCACATCGGGCTCCTTGCTCGGCAGGGAGCCTGCTTCTCCCTCTGCCTCTGCCTGCCTCTCTGTCTGCCTGTGCTCTCTCTCTCTCTCTAACTAATAAATAAATAAAATCTTAAAAAAAAAAAGGTAGATGTAGGGATCTATTAAATACTTGATATGTTGGTGATCCATTTGGCCAACAGGGTAAGAATGATACATTTTTCATTCTCCTTATTTGTATTTTCTTATGTTTTCTCGGTGAACAAGTCTACTTGATCAAAGCTATCCTCAAAACTAAAGATCAAGAAGATAGAGATTTTTTTCAGTCACTTAATGGTGACCCAACTTGAATTAGGGTCTCTGATTTGGCCATTGTTGCCCCTCCACCCTACACACTCTTTCCTGGCTCCTCTGATCTATTAATCTTTCCCTCAATTTCATTAGGAAAAAGTAATAGAGCCAAATTAATAGTGTGTGTGAAGTTCTGCCTTCACCAGTGGGCTACGGCAAGGGTTGAGAAGTTAAGGTGTCATCTGTAATCAGATCAGTGTACTAATAAATCTACTGCGACTAGCTCCATGTAAAACATGAAATAATCCAAATTTTCTCCCTGTTTCAGAAATATTTATCTTAATTTATTCTATCCAAAACCAAATAGAACCAATACTCATGGCCAAAAATCACATGCACCATTCTTTGGTATGTTTGACAGTAAGGTGAGACTTGGACATAGGGCTACTTAAGAGAACTAGTTATGACGATGGAAATATTCTTCATCAGTGCTGTCCAATGTGGTAGCCACTACCCATTTATGGCTACTGAACACTTGAAATATGGCTGAGTGTGGCTGAGGAACTGAAGTTTAAATTTTATATAACTTTAATTAAGTACAAATTTAAGTAGCCACAGATAGTTGGTGGCTACCTTACTAGATAGCACAGGGTTGGAATCTGAATTGAACATCTGTGTAATATCATGAAGACCCCTGTCATGGCCTGGAAGGGTAAAGTCTATTCTGGCTTGGAGAAGTTCTGAACAGCATGAGAGCTCGTTTATTTTTGCTTTGCTTCAACCCATAAAGCTATAAGCAATTCTGAAGTTCTAGTCAAGATAACTGAAACATATTGGAAAGACAACAGAATTTTTTTTTTTAAGAAAAGGAATGCCAAGTAAGAAGATGTGACTTATGAGTGTCTCTGAGAGGTATCATGTGATGTAGTATTAATAAAAAGGGATGGAATCTGGAGAGAGATGGATGATAGGATTCAGGATTCAAGAATATTCCAGTGATTTATAGACACTGAGCTGACCTGATCTTTTTTAGAAACCCATTTCCCCCTGAACTTGATACCCCTCCAACCCCCTTGGAATGGAACTGCAACAGAGAGATATTGTAGGAGAGGTTCATATCAACCAATCAACATCAAGGTGTTGAATTTGGGATCTATGTGCATCCGTCCTCTTAAGTCTCTCTCTTTTTGGAGTGAAAACTGGAGGACTGTTGAGACCATCTGACTACATCTCTACTTGCTTCTATGAGGGGCACTCTGGAATATCCAGGGATGTGCCTGCCCTTAATCACAGCCCTAGGTCACAAGAAACAAGAAGCAGCATTCGGTAGGAACCTCACTGGTGGAAGGTTGTGGGTCAACCAGATGATTGTTGGAAAGGTAACAGGACAGAACCTCAGTTTGCGGCCAACCTTCTTTGTTTTTTTTTTCCTAAAGACATATGTCACCAGAAGATAGGGAGAGTCGTGGAATTTTACTCTGTACCCCATATTTTTCAAAGCATCTTTCACGAAGGTTGTTAGATTTAGTAAGTAAAAATGCAGGATGCACCAATGCAATATTTGGGACATACTTGTACTAAAATATTAGTCATTATTTATCTGAAATTCCAACTTAACTGGGTCTTGTATTTTATCTGGCCACTCTATCCATAAAACACCAGTCCCAAGGGATCTCCCATGGTGAAAAGGGCCCTACTTTACTGTGCACTGGGAGGGCTGCTTACTTTGCCATCCTCTTGAGGATTCCTAAAGACACTAGCATATGAAAAGCTCAGAGGAGAGTCTAAATACTTAGACTCACTTTAACACAATGCTGTCCAGACTTTTGAGAACACAGAGCACAACCATAAAGAGTCAGACTGCCTGAGTTCAAATACTGGATTTATAACACAGTGGTGCTCTATGACCAGGGATGAGCGATAACGAGAGCTGGGGGTGGGCATCTGTCCATGAAGACAGCCAAAGCCTTGCCTCACATGCTTGGGGTGAGAGTGACGTGAGTCAGCAGAAAGCATTCAGCCTGAGTAGGGTACTGCTTCGTGACCATCAGCTTTTATAGTCACATCGATAGCAGGAGTCTTTCCCAACAATGGCTGTCAACATCCAGGGGAACCAGTAGGCATATCCAGGACATGCTGAAGATAGATCAGAATGGGGTCGGGGGAGTGTTAACTTGGTCCAGCATGGAAAGAACACCCCTCACTGCCAGACTGGTTGGTCTTGAACTTGCTCATTGTAGTAGATAAAATGAAGCTCGCTGGTGCAGCAGGAGTTTCTGTGGTTCTAAGGGTCTAATAAACCTGCCCCACCATGGGGAGCTACTTAGCCTTCTCTGTTTTCCATTAGGACCGTATTAGTTTCACAAGGCTACCATCGTAAAGCCCCACCAACTAAGTGGCACAGACAACAGAAATTTATTGTCTCATAGTTCTGGGGCGCCAAAAGCTGAACTTAACGTACTGGTAGCATCAGTTCCTTCCAAGGGCTGTGATGAAGGATGCTCTGCTTCCAGATTCCATGCCTCTGCTCTGGTTTCTGGTGGTTTGCTGGCGATCTCTGGTGCCCCTTGGAATAGGCACATTGCCTAGACCTCCGCTTTGACGTTCACGTGACATTCTTCCTGTGTGTGCATCTGTCATGTGTCTGGATTTTCCCCTTTTATAAGGACAACAGTCAACCTGGATAGGGCCCTCTCTAAAGACCTCATTCTAACCTGATTACTTCTGGAAAGACCACGCCTCCAGATAAGGTCACATGCCGCTGAGGTAGGAGGGATTAGGACTGAATTTTTGGAGAGCACAATTCAACCCCTAACAGCTACCTTCTAAAATGGGGCTAATGCCAGCTGCCTTTCTTACCACCCAGGACTGTAATGAGGCTTAAATAAGAGAATGCAGAGGAACTGATTTTGAGAAATCTGATAGCACTATAAAACTGCAAGGCAAACGTTTAATTTCGCATGTTGATCTGCACTGGAAGTGATATTCAAACCTTTGCAAGAAAGATGTCAGGAAACTGTTAATCCTCCCACAATACTGCCTGGAAACACACAGCTAGGGACTTCATCTTTCAGGAACACACGGATTCAAAAGAGATGGGGAGATGCATGCCTGGAAATGAGTGTGCCTTTGCAATGCCACTAAATCCCTGGATGGCATATAGGAAATTGGAGACACAAACAAGGAAATGAAGACAGAGAACACAGATATTTCAAAATTTACCACGTACCTATCTTGTGTCAACCAACGCACTGGGCACAGGGCTTGTCAAATCTTCACCCAGGAACCTGGGATAATTTATGGGTCACCTACTTAAATGGAATGGCTAACATTATTAGAAAACCTTCCTGCGTACAAAAGAAAGTAATTCTGGAGGGGAGAGGTCGCGTGGGGGAAAAGAGAACAGGAATGAGGGAAGAGGACTAAGGCAAAGGGGGATCCATTTCACAGTGTTAGCCGACACTTGCCTTGGTCCCTTTCTATTTTCAAGAAACCAGCTCCCATTGATCTGGAAAAATGTAATCTAATCAGGAAATGCACACATGCCTGTATCTCCTATACTTTTTTATATACATTTGTGCCTGGTGATGTTATGAATTCTCCAACTTTTCATTTTACTGCATCATCGATAGACCTGTAGAACTGAGATAATTTAAAGAGAGGGATGTTTAGGAAGACTCTTCCCCCGCCCCCGATTTTAAGGGATCTGTGCAGTATGCCCCAAAGCAGAATCTCTTGCTCCTTACTAAAATACCTTTGAAGAAACAAAATATGTCCAGAATTCCAACCATTTTAAGCACTAAGATGGACAGCACAGGAGAATCTCAGACTGATGGAACGGGACTGGAAAAAATTGAATTAGGATTTTTCCAGGCTTTGCCTCCTGAAACAGCCTGGTATCTCCTCATGGGAAATAGGGAGATACCATTGGCCTTTCCCTATCTGCAATCTTCCACTTCCGGACTCTGCTTCTCGAGGAGAGTCCAGCAAGCACTTCTCTGCTTTCTGATTTCTAAACTATCTAGGTGCATCGTGAGACTCAGTATCAGCTTTGAGAAAGTAAGTAACAGTCACACAGAGTGGGAAACTGCAAAATAATATAGGGTTTTCTTTTTAGAGGAAAGATGAATGCGAAAATAACCAGAGCCATTGTGAAAACAGCACATTTTCCAGAAGGGCTTGCTCTGTCCTAGAATAAGTCACCTTATAAAGCTACAAGTGTTTGGATAATATGACATTATTGCATAATCTAATAGATAGGGTGGTCTTCAAAGCAAAATTCGTACACTTAAATTTAATCTTACACAAAAACTATCTCCCAAAACTGGAAAAGAAGTGGCTGTTTTATTTTTTGTTTTATTCATTTTATTTTATTTTAAGTTTCATTTATTTCTTTGACACACACACTTGAAGAGCACAAGCAGGGGGAGCAGCAGAGGGAGAAAGAGAGCAGACCCCCTGCTGAGCAGGGAGCCCATCGTGGGGCTCCATTCCAGGACCCTGAGATCACGACCCAAGCCAAAGGCAGACACCCAATTGACTGAGTCACCCAGACACCCCTGTTTTATTTATTTTAAAGATTTATTTATTTATTTGAGAGATGGAGAGATCATCTCAAGCAGACCCCCTGCTGAGCTCGATCCCATGACCTTGAGATTATGACCTGAGCCAAAATCAAGAGCTGAATGCTTACCTGACTGAACCACCTAGACCCCCCCAGGAGGGGCTATTGTAAAAAGCAGTTGTAAAAAAATGAATTTGGAGGTTAACAACTCAAAATGGGTTTGATATTAAACCATGTATCAAAATAAATGGATTAAAGAACTAATGTGAACAGGCGGCCATAAAATTTTAGGAAAAAATATGTATTAGCATGACTTTAATCTCAGAACAGGCCAAGAACGTTTATTATAAAAATGCAAGAACACGTCATAAGGAAAACGACATTGTGTCTGACTAAAGATTTAAAAAATCAGTATCTCAAAACATTAAACAAAATTAATTCAAATAAGCTGGCAAAAAAGTTGCAACAAATGTATGAAAGGCAGAGGTTAATATCCACAATAAGTCATAATCCCTCCTAAATCAACAGAGAGACCATTAACACTCAAATAAAAAAGGGAATAGGGCTCACGAAGGCAGCTGCCTTACAAGGCATGGAGAAAG
Source organism: Taxidea taxus jeffersonii (assembly GCA_003697995.1). NCBI lineage: Eukaryota > Metazoa > Chordata > Mammalia > Carnivora > Mustelidae > Taxidea > Taxidea taxus. The sequence goes on from ML093147.1 coordinate 127,566, forward strand.
GAAAGAAAAAAGTCACCAGTGATTTTCAAACGGCAAAACCAGGGAAGTAGTACTTTATCATTTTCTTTTATCAGAGTGACAGATTTAAGCGAACCTTAGTACTTAACACAGGCAAGAAAGAGGTAAACAGGGACTTTCATACGCTTCAGGTGGGAATAAAGAGTAGTATTGTTTCTTTGCGGTGCATTTTGATAATTATGAAATTAATTGTCAAATAAACTTATGTTCTCCAATACAAATTTAACATCTAAGGATCAATGCTAAAAAGTTAGGCCACATTGGGCATTACACGGAAACAATGAATCATGGAACACTACACCAAAAACTAATGTCTAACAGAGCACAATAAAAAAAAAAAGTTAGGTGACCTTAGACACATATTTGTGTACCTAAATTATTATCACAGCATTATTTAACATAATGAATTTTTTGGTGGAAAACTAGCTAACCAACAATAAGGGGAAGCGTAAATTAATTGATAGCCCACAAACTGTTTTCTTAGATGGACATTAAATATCGTGATTGTGAAAAACTCAATGAAAGGAACATTCCCACAAGAAAAAGTGAAAATTTAAAAGCAGAATACAATCAGAGTATGTAATTTGATGCTACACACACGTATGTGTATATGTATACACACACTCCTGCATATTTTAAAACGTTTAATTCTACTCTTATGCGCAGAAAAAAATTAGACACAAAAACACAAAAATGTTATCTGAGGCTGCTCTGACTGGAGAAGTTGCAAGCTAATTTTACTTTCCATTTGTTCTTTTATTTAACCATAAGTATGGATTGCTTTTACAATCAGAATAAGTTCATTACAAAATAAAATACTGAGGTCAGCGTCTATGGTAACCTCGTACAGTTGATTCTGTTTTATAAGCATTTACGAAATGGCACCATTATCTTAGCACTGGGCTGAGGGAAGGCAGAGGCATTTGAAGAACTTTCTGCTAGAAAGAATGAAAGAGTTATTCACAATTTTTTTTTTTTTTTTTGGATGGGGCCATCCATTAGATGGTGCTTAATATCCAGCTGAGCTATTTGATCATGAAAACCAGAGGGCAGAAGGGAGGGAGGCAAATTTTGCAAACATTCTGATTAAGAAAAAAACAATTAGAAATGACGTTTGATCCGCATGAACTTGGTGAGAGCGCTTTGGGAGAGGCGAGAAGAGGGTGTGACAAGCTCAGAAAGATGTAGCAAAATGTTGGCAAGCACGCAGCCTTGAGAAAACCAACCATAGAGGCCAGGTTCCTCCAACTCTTAACAACCTTTCCTTTCCTTTTAAAGCCACCACATCGTACCTACTGACAGGAGTCCAGTACCTGATCAAAACCGAGGCACGGAGCAGGAGAGTATCATGCTAGATATGTTTCCCAATTAACCAAGTTAAAATCTTCCTGAAGCTTAGTGGCGTTTTGAAAGCATGAGGAGAGATCTGCCATGCCTCTGTACATACTGCATGCATTTCCATGTTGATTCCCATTTCTCAAAATAAAAATGCATCAAAGAGAGGTGTTCTCGAGTAGAAGGGTCCAATTGCTTCATTCATAAAATCTTAAGGAGCTAATTATAGGGAGCAAGAGGCAACTTTTTTTTCCCCCCAATCAAGAGGATCTCTCTTCACCCCCCCCCCCCACAAACATTTGGAAGATTTGCAACCCCGTGAACATGTTTCATGAATTGCAGTAATATGTGTTCGGTCTTGCTTCATAGTAAGGCTAACAACATCTCATCCTGCAAAAGATACTTGATGCCCAATGAGCATTTTTAAAAAAATCTAAATTGGAAAATGGTATTTTATCAATGCAAAGTTAAATGTGAACTTTCAAAAGGCACGAAGTTGGATATAAACAGAAAACGTTCTATCATCACTGCGCCGAAATACATTAAGTATGGAAATGAAGCCGGGTGAGAGCACCGCCTAGATCTCTCTGCTCCGCTTGCCCGACCACATAAATTAATCAAATGGCAGGGCAGCAGAAGCTGGCTGGAAAGCCTGTGTTCCTCACCATTTCTGAGGCTTAAATGTTTCTGAGATAATAAATATCTGATCTTGGAAGGAGGGGTGGGAGGGATCAAGAGGTTAATTACCGGCTGACTTGGAGAACTCTGGGAGATATGCTTGTTCTACTAGTGTCTCATCTCAGTGGCTACTCATCCAGTCAAGGCTGACAAGTCCTCAAAACCCATTCCTGCCCGAGACCCTTCTTCCTCCTGCTCCCTCCTGCTCAAACACTGCCTTAGCCTCCCCAATTTACATGAAATAGTCAGGTCTGCTATTTCGCTCCTCATTCTCCCCAGGCAGCATCTGCTTAGTCCTTAACAGAATCAAGAATTCACTCTCTTAATGCCAGGGATCAGCCTCTACTGGACTGGTTTGCTGGACAGCCTTTCTTGCCGAAAATACAGCTGAAGATCTGGTCCCGACCACCAGCTGTCAGCCCTGCTGCCCACTGCTAGTGGCCAGATGCTCTCTGACTGGGGAAAACTCGATCTTTCCTCACACTGCACACTCTTCATTTCCCCATGATTTCCTTTTTTTCCCCCCCTACCTTAAAAAATGATCCTTTGAGCTAACTGCTGTCAAGGAGTCTAATGCAGACCTCCAACTCTCTGATCCCTGCTTCTTACAGGCTCCCCTCCTGCCTCCTGACTGCTGCAGAGAGACCCTGCTGCAGGTTCTTTCCAAAGTCCTCTGCACTGTTAGCGCTTTCCACAATCCCTCAAGGAGAAAGAGCGGGCAGTGACCTAAAGTCCGCATTTCTACATCTGACTTCTCTCCTGAATGCTGGCTCTGTAATGTCTATTTTATTTAACACCTTAATTTTATTTTTTTCAGTGACCCAAGATTCATTGTTTATGCACCTTACACCAGTTAGAATGGCCAAAATTAACAGGATGGGAAACAAGTGTTGGAGAGGATGTGGAGAAAGGGAAACCCTCTTACACTGTTGGTGGGAATGCAAGTTGGTGCAGCCACTTTGGAAAACAGTGTGGAGATTCCTTAAGAAATTAAAAATAGAGCTTCCCTAGGACCCTGCAATTGCACTACTGGGTATTTACCCCAAAGATACAGATGTAGTGTAATGTCTATTTTTTTAAAAGATTTTTATTTATTTATTTGACAGAGATTACAAGCAGGCAGAGAGGCAGGCAGAGAGAGAGGAGAAAGCAGACTCCCTGCTGAGCAGAGAGCCCGATGGAGGGCTCGATCCCAGGACCCTGAGACCATGACCTGAGCCAAAGGCAGAGGCTTTAGCCCACTGAGCCACCCAGGCACCCTTAATGTCTATTTTGAGGTCACACAAGTGCCTAATGTCTATTTCTAAGACATTTTGCAAACTAGCTCTGCCTCCGTCTTTCCTTCAATTTATGCCCATGTCACTGATGCTCACTTCCTTACCCTTCTCTGCTGTAATCACCGATTTGGGGGTTCGCCATTCCTAACCCATGCCTTCATTAACCTTCTGAATGCTCTCCCACTTGTGCGTCCTGGACCCTTTCAAATACTGCTCCCTCAAATGCCTTCACTGATGGCTGTCCAAAGTTCCCTCTAGCAGAGGCTGATATGTTTTACATAACAAGAAGGGCACTGTGCTCAAAATAAAATTAGAAGAGTTAAACACACACTAGTCCCCACACTACAACAAGTCTTAGAATATCCATCATTTACTGTGAATTTTGATCTTTAACACTGGCGGGGGCTGGGTGGCACTTCCTCACTGTTTGCCAACAAGAGTCTTGGGGGATCCGTTTTAGGGGTATGTTCTGGATCTCCAGGGTAAACGAAGAAGACCCCACCAATTATTCATGGTGACTTGCTAGACTTGGCCATTTTTCCTTGAGCCTCCCATCCTTTTCCTTCCTCTAGTGATTCTCAAACTCCTTCAGTCTCAGTTCTTAAGCCACTCTCTCCCATCTTCTCCAGCTCTTAGTCAATACCCGTGGGCACTCTCCACCAGTGATGAGTCTGGGATCCACTAACAGCTCAGTGCCTGGACCACATGGTGTGCCGGCCAAGTGCAAGGTTTTGGAGTCACTGCTTGGGTTCAGTTGCCAGCTCCAACAATTTTTCACCTGGCCAGCCTGTGGCAAGCAATTTAAGCTTTCTGAGCCTTAGTCTTCTCATCTGTAAGATGGAAATAATAATGCTCACTGCATAAGAAAATTGAATGTAGTGTGTAGTGCGTTCATGGCCATTTGCGCTGTTCTCAGTACACTGAAGGCATTTAATAAATAGCATGGGCTATTGGCAGTCTCTATTACCAGTAGCAGGTGTTATGTTAAACCCCCACCAGCAAGCCAGCTTGCTCACCTTAGCTAGATTTGGAGCCCAGATACTACTCTGCCTACAAGTAGGTAGAGCCACTTGTAGGAGCCACAAGAAGAGGGACCTAGTTCATCCTGCAAACTTAAAAGCCAAAGAAAAACATCTGCTTCTTGAGCTCAGTTTAACAGGAATGAGACCCTCAACAACAGCCCCACTGGGTTCTGCCACCTGTACTAAGCCACACATTACGAATCCAAGAATTATAGGACTAGAGCCCCTGATGTTCCTAATCTGTTCTTTCCCAGATCCTTGAATCCCACCAGCTAGTTTACCTGGCCCTTTGGGAGTCACCATGGACTGGTCCATAGGAGACCTGTGAAAGGGAAGTCATCTCAGTGGGGCTCCAGGAGCTGGGAACTGTCTATGAATCTCCACATCACAATACTTCTTTGTTGCTAGTTGGTGCTGGACTCAACCAGAATTATCTCATTCAACCTGCTTTGCAGAGAGAGTCTACATAACGGACCCAAAGTCACACAACAGTTCATGGTAGGGCCATAGTTTTAATTTGAAAACTCTGATTCAGATTCCTGAAATCGTGGACTGTCTTAAATACCCTAGTATATATGGCTTGGGACTCCTAGATATTTCTCATGCAACATTAGAGAAATCAAAATCCACACCCTGGTTTTGAAGTGACGCTTTGTTTAAGAATAAAAAAGACTGCAGTTTGTGACCTGGTTCCACCATACGTGTGGTCTTGGGAGAGATATTTCATCTCTCCAATCTTCAGTATTTGCACTGGAAAATTAAGACAGTAATGCCCACTTTTTGGGTTGGCAGAGGACTAGATGTGACAAATGTCTAGAGCATCAACGCCAGCAGGCAAATAGTACACATTATTGTGTTTTGGTTAACACGGGGGCTCTGGAATCACACTGTTTTTCTGTGTAATTTCTGTCTTATCAGTTACTGGTTGTCCGACTTTATAAAATGCACTTAATAGGGACGCCTGGGTGGCTCAGTTGGTTGAGCGGCTGCCTTCGGCTCGGGTCATGATTCCAGCGTCCTGGGATCGAGTCCCACATCGGGCTCCTTGCTTGGCAGGGAGCCTGCTTCTCCCTCTGCCTCTCTGCCTGTGCTCGCTCTCTCTTTCTCTCTAACTAATAAATAAATGAAATCTTAAAAAAAAAAAAAAGAAATGTTTAAAATGCACTTAATAGCTGCCTTACTTACAGTGTTGGGGTAATTATTAAATTAGATAATGCTTCCCAAGTGTTTGGTATAGTATTCAGCACATAGTAAATATTTATCATTATAGTTAATAAAGGTGATTATTGACACGATGACGGTTTTATTGGTTAGGATAGGCTAGGTTTTGCTGCAGAAATAAAAACAGAATAAAATAAAATGAAATCTCAGAGGCTTAAAAAACAAAGGTTTGTTTATCTCCTGCTTATGTTTTGAATTTGGTGGGATTGGTGGAAGTTTTATGCTGTGCAACAGCTCAAGGACCCAGACTGAAGAAGATTCCTCCAGCTGGTAGCTGGCACCATCTAAAACACGTTGATGGCCACCATAGCAGGGCAAGAGAATGGAAGCAGCATGCTTAGGCTAGCACTTGCCCAATGGCTCCAACAGACTGCAAAGGGACTGGAAAATAGAGTGTTTCCATGTATGGGGGAAGAAGACAAGGTTTGGTTATGGGTAAGCACCAGTGCCTCTATGACAATGATGAAGACAAGGACAATATAACAAGGTGATGAACATCTAGCTTGGAGTCTTGCACCCAACAGGTGGTTAATAATTAGCAATCTTTGTTATTTTTGTTGTATGTTAACTGAGTGAGGTGTAAGTCTTGATCACATGATGGGTAATAAGATGGGTGTCCCAGAAAGAAGAATTGGACTCTGCACAATCTGGGACTAGGATATCAAGGAAAGCAGAGGTTTCCCTATACAGGTGAGTGTGGTGGACCCTGGAGCTGTCCCATCTAGCTCTATAAGTTAGGAAATCAGGTCTCTCAAAGGTCCCCAACTCTTCTATAAAATCACTTCTCCAAGTGTGGTCCGTAGACCAGCTTCCTAGGAATCACCTGAGGAATTTGTCAAAAATGTAGATTTCTGACTCATCTCAGACCTACTGAATCAGAATCTGTGTGTGTGTCGGGGGCATGGAGGTGTTAGATTCTGCAGTATTTATTTTTACAAACTTACCTACTGACTTTTAAGCAATATGAAGTTTGAGAACCATGCAAATGAACACTTCCTGCCCTTATTTCCCCATGGACACCAGCTCTGACTTTCATACTCAGGGTACTCCTTCAATATCATGCCTTGTCCAAATTCTGATGCTGAGGTTTAGCACTACAAAAAAACCAGATTCAGTTGCTAGCTCTATCATTTACTTGTCGCGTATTCTTTTTTTAAAAAAGATTTTATTTATTTATTTGACAGAGAGAGAGATCACAAGTAACCAGAGAGGCAGGCAGAGAGAGGAGGAAACAGGCTCCCTGCTGAACAGAGAACCTGATTCGGGGCTCGATCCCAGGACCCCGGGATCATGACCTGAGCCAAAGGCAGAGGCTTTAACCCACTGAGCCACCCAGGTGCCCCATTTGTTGTATTCTTGAGCAAACCACTTAATGGCCCTGAACTTCAGTTCATTCATCTGTAAAATGTATACAATAAAATGGCCTAGCATTTGTTGGAAGGATTCACCGATACCATGTAAAAAAAAAAAAAAAAGGCAAGATGATGGTGATGATACAGATGATGCAGATGATGGGGATTATGATGCTAATTATGGGGGTGATACAGATGATGGGGGTGATGCTGATGATGGGGATGATACAGATGGTGGGGATGATGCTGATGGTGGGGATGATGCTGATGGTGGGGATGATGCCGATCATGGGGATCATACTGCTAATTATGGGGATGTTGCTGATGGTGGGGATGATGCTGATGGTGGGGATTATGCAGATGATGGGGATGATGCAGATGTGATGATGACGCAGATGGTGGAAATGATACAGACGATGGGGACAATGAAGATGGCAATGACAATAATCCCTGAAACTCATGTATGTAACAGATGGAACACTGTGTGTGTTTTTTATTGTCTGTAACATGGAGTGTAGGCTTTGGCTTACATGATGGGTAAGGAAGTACCGGGATTATGTGTAATGTCATATTTGAGATGTAGTTCATATTTAAACAGTGTTGGTTCTATTTTCCTTTAATTCCTGATAAAACAGACCTTATCCCTGAGCAAAAGGGCTAGCTGGCTTTACTTACTTTTAAATTAGAGCCAGGAAATCAGAGAGAGAAAGTTGTATTGATAGAAGGCAATGTATATAGAAACAATGTTTGTAGAAAAACATGAATTCCTAAGTATATAAGAAAGTCATATTAATAGTGATCTATTTGTTCTCTGGTTCAATTGCTATCTGACTTTGAGTTGTGATGTCCTCAAACAACCATGATGAATTATTTGACAGAGTATCTCAGGCTTGTGAAACTCCCATGTTGATAAGATTTTTAGAGTTGGTATTTGTTGTTGATTAATGTAATTAGTTGGGGAGAACTATATTGTGAGAGTGACAGAGATGGATGGGTAAGAAATAAAGAGTGTGGATAAGAAACAGAATCATGGTGGGCAACCCTTTTAACTCTATAAATATGCAAACCCATGCAGAGTCAAGGTGGAGAGAGAAAAGTTGGTGGTTTGCCAAGACACGAGATGTGAGCAAGCAGCAGACAGAATAAAAAACCCATAATGTCTATTTAGTGTCTCTATTTGTTTGAACTAGGTCTGATTCTAGCTCCAAACAGTTGATAGGAATCTTTGATTATAATCTGCCTCCTTAAAATGCTCCTACCCTATATATTCAAATAGAATCATAACTGTTTAAAAACTATAATAAAATCTGACTACTGAGAAAACATTATTATTCATTTGATGATTTTTTCAGTATCCAAATTCAATGTTCGAATTCTGAACACTGCACAATTGTTGTTCTCTACCTTCTACTCAAATCCAGCACTTTATGGAGGTATGAACACATTGTTCTGGAAATCTGAGGTCTTTCCTAATTACTTTGTTCTAAAATACGTGGTAGTCCAATCTAGCTTTTAAAAATCACATGAAACAAATAGCATAAAAAATTAAAAATCTTTCAGAAAGAGTTGCCAATCTTCTTCATGCATAATACATAGGAAGGCTAGGCATGCCCACACCGAGTCTTAGTGCACAGGCAAGTCTCCCTCATGCAGCAATGCAGTGGTCTCAAGATTTGTGACTGCCCTGGGTGGTTTTCCTCCAACAGGAAAGCTTCTAGCATTGCATCAAGTCCCAGTAAAGGAAAAACAAGTGTACTGGGGGAATTAGACACGAAGTCCCAGGCAAACATTTGTGTAGAAACTGTTTTTCTCACCTCATGTTTAAAAACATCTTCAACAGCCTTTAAAATGCCGGTTGCCATGGTTACAGTTGTTGTGCAGTCTGGGAGGTTTCCAAGCATCTCTGAGCTCATCAGTTAATGCCAACAGATCAGAGATTTTTTTGAAAATTGATATTTATAAAATATCACCCCTCTTTTTTTCCCCCTTCCCAATCATAAGTCACATCATTGAAGGCAGCTGGATAGGTTTACAGGATTATCGTGGTGGTTATCACTGTGGACCTGGCCTTTTGAAAGGCCACAGAAGTGTCACATTGACCATATGCTAAATGTGGCCTTTGATCTAAGTCCACATGTGGTGGGTCAAATTCATTTGCTGACATTCACAAAAATGAAGAATCACCATTCTGATAAAGCAAAGCTACCATGCATCACTTCCATTGTCGTGGACCTGTCCCTATGACAACCATAATCCTAATTGCAACCTGCTTGAAAATCACACTAATCAAACATTTTTTTAAAATATGGCCCCCTTACAGAATTCATAATTTAAATCATGACATATCTAACATCATGGGCTAATGTGCTTTTTGTAAGAACCTTAAAACCTGTCCAGTTTAACTTGATTCAATTCCACATGCCTGAAGGATGATGTTGTTACTGAGTTGGCTAAATCAATGTCCTGAATATTCGAGTGAGAAGTTAAAGTTATATCCCTTGTAGTGACCACCATGTTCCAACATTTGAAAAGTCCGGGTTTCTTACTTTCCAAAGGTTCTTTTTTATATGTCTTATTTTGACACCTGCTCAAAAATTCACAGGAGAGATTCAGACTTAGACATTAGTGTCTACTTTTGACCAGTTTGATTCTCTAATCAACCTGATTATCTCTGTCCTGCAGAACTTAGCTCATCATTACAAAATCATAAACCCCATAGTCCTGACCCCATGACACTCACTAATTGTCCAGAAAGTATTTTTGAAATATGTAAATGTGATTTGACTAAACTAAAGCTGTTGATTCAGCAACTTCACCAGAAAGCAGCCTTTGTAATAGTCTCCTAAGTCTTTCAGTGGCTTTATTTTAAAAAGCTAGAAATAAATTTAACTCAACTAGAGTCACAGAAATTCACAGTGTTGTTTAGAGATATAGAATCAGCAAACTGATGAATGGTCTATTTTTTTCTAGGGTATTTTTGAAAGCCAGATTATATTCAGTCCTCCACTTTAGGCAAATCAGTGATTTTACCAAGGCAGAGAAAACAGATGAACTACAAGGCATGGAAGGGAAGAGGAAGGATCAACTTGAAACAAGTTCAGTTCAAGGTCTCTCACTATCTGGGGATTGAGAGTTAAACAGACTGGGAGCTCAAGTGAGAGGTGAAGGATGGAATTCAGACTCCTGAATTATATTGTGTGTGTAGGAACAAAGGCTCTGTGAATAGATGGTGTGATCCAGGAGGCGTGAGCAAAGTAGAGACAGAAGGCCGCAGAGAAGAAACCCTGACCTGAGCAAGTCCAGCATTTGGCAAAAAGGACGTCCAGCAAAGCAGGATGAGAAGAAACTGTCCGACTAGTAGTCGGAGAAGCATCCAAATATCC